>BQKN01060455.1:0-10548 GCA_022839385.1 Asparagus kiusianus | reverse complement strand
CTCGAACGTCCGTTGATTTGTCGAATCATCGTGCCGAGCTGTGCTAAGGGACCTATAAGCAATTTTATACGCCTACAGATACCCCCTCTAAAGTGTTTCAGCCTCCTTCTTTTATAGAAGAGTCTGGAATGCTTTGGATATGATTGCCCCTACACTTTGTCGGTGTAACGGGACCGGGAACGACTCTCGTTCTGTATTCCTTCACTCCTTCAGGCTATTTGGTGCTTTGTCGAATGTCTGTAAGGATTCCGGTGCTGCATTTATTATCTGACCGTTGTCGGAGTTTGAACTTGAAGTCGATTCCTGATTTTCCAATCTTCAGCTCTTGCTGGTTGGTTCGACGTACAACTAACCCTTGGTTGTTGGCATTGAGTCTTTCATTTGTGACGCGTTGTCCGACGTCGTGTCATTGAGTTATCCTTAAGAATATTTTTAGAAAAATATTCTCCAGGAACTTCTCAATAACAATAGGAAATAGTTTATACTCGTATACCTTATTGGAGTATTTCCGTGCCCAAAATAAACTGAACCGGCTTGAAAATGAGCCAAAAAAAGGCAGTAATCTGGCTCAAAAAAATTCTTCCGATCCTTCCGAATGTGTGGGAGAGACAGGAATAAACTAAGTATGAGACCCTCAGTTGATTTGAAGTCGTTTTGACGCTCAATTCAGTCCCTTTTAAACTGATTTGGACTAGTCCGGTTTGGTTCAACTTGGTCCGGTCCGGTTCAAGTTGGTCCACACTATAAAAGGGGTCCTTTTTCATTTTCTTTTTCTTTTCTTTTCCTCTCTTCTAGGGCCGGCCCCCCTCTCTCCCCTTTTTTGACTTTTCTCTTCCCTCGAGCATTCTTTCGCCTTCAAACCTTGATAATTGCCCTAGATCTAGGCTTCCTTTTGATCTTGGACTAAAAAATCCCTCAAAAAAAACATTTTTTTTAAAAATTCGTCTCAGGCCCCTCGAGCGCGTGGTTCAAGTTTCCTAAAAGATCTCATCTTTATTGGATCTCAAGCCTTTCGTCAGGTAAATCCTCCACAATCTTGATCTTTTTCATGTTCGATCCAATGTATAGAGTTGTGGGATTATATGTAAGGGTTGAGGGTGTGATTTGACGCCTCGAGCTAATTTTTCAGGGGGTAAAAATTGCAAATTTGAGGGGTTTTTATGCAAAAATTAGGGCTGAAATTATTTTTTGAATCTAACCCATTGAGTTATTTTGCAGGCCATCATGTCTCGTGCCTCGAGAGGTCGTTCCCCTGCTGTGTCGGTCGATGGCGCGCCTCCCTCTTGTGCTGGTGAGCTACTTTTTTGCAAATAAGCCCTTTTTTCTTAAAAAAATTTGTAAATTGATCCTTTTTACCCCACGTTGTTCTCCTTGGTGAGGCAATCGGGAAGAGCCTTGATTCTCCTTGGTGAGGATCGACGCTTAAAGAATTTTGCAAATTAATCCCTTTTTTCTTGAAAATTTACAAATTGGTCCTTTTTACCCCACGTTGTCCTCCTTGGTGTGGCAATCGGAAAGAGCCTTGATTCTCCTTGGTGAGGATCGACGCTTTAAAGATATGTTTTGCTTGGTCAAAACCATATCTCGAAAATAAAGGGGGCGATTTGACGCTACATTGCGTTTTATAAGGCAGGGATATGTTGTCGACATACCCTATTTTGTGATTGCACAATGTGGCCAAATCGTCTCACCCTTTATAAGGCAATGACTCTATCTTAGCTATTTGTAAGATGAGTTCAATTTCCTTTTATAATTGAGACTAACCAGTGTTTAACTGTTTATTTTGCAGTGGGATACCCTTCTGGATCATTCTCATCTCATGCAGTATATGGGTGTCGTGGCGAGTATTACTCGACCTCCGATGATCCTTCCCCCATTCCGGTTACTCCTCAGTTCACTTCGGACACGTCGACTGAGGTTGCTCATGTGGTGAAGGAGGGTGGACATCGAGCTCTCCGACAGTTGATCACCGATGCGCCTTTTGTGAAGGACGCCAGCTCTACTCAGCCTCTTCGGAAGAGCGATTTCTTATTTGGTGATTCTGTCGACGACCCAGAAGCCGTATTTATTGATGCTGAACAGTGGCTTCATAAGACCGGCAGTGGCTTCATATACTTGCCGGAAATTCCTCGGCATCGCTCATTGACTGAGCTCAGGGGTCAGGCTGTGACACGGGAGATATCGTGGCGCTTGACGGAGGATCATGAGAGCGTCCATTGCGGCTACGTCACTCATCAGGCAGTTCCTCGCTCGAGCAGGAGTCATATCACCGGATTGCATCCCGGAGTAGTGGGACTAGATGCGCCACCACGTAACGAGTTCCTCGCCACCGCTTCTACCTTGAGGAACCGTCTTGCTGCTCTAGGACGTGAGATGCCCGCGACGCGTCACAGGTTTTATGGTTGGGTCCATTCTTTGGACAAGTTTTGGTGGACCCGTATGACGACATATGTCTTGAGCCGATGGGGTGAAGAGTTGCATGCTTGTGGCTTATATGCAGCTATTCGTGCTACCATGTATGGCTTGCCGGTCAGCGCGAGGCACTTCTGCGCTTTGTTCGAGCTTTATAATCCAGACTCGAATACTTTTCTGACTCGGTAGGGGGAGTTGGGCTTGGCTCTCCATGAGATGCACAGGATTTCTGGTTTACCCATGGGACAGATGCTATATCAGGAATACTTTCCTTCCAACCATGAATTGAGTCAGCTGAAGGATCGCATGCCCGACCGCTATAAGACTCTATGGGACCTCACTTGTCACTATCATATTGCTTTGGCGCAGTCCGAGCCTTTAGCAAAGAGGACCAAGGTATGTGTGAGCCTGAAGCAATTTGCGAATTACTTGTTTAAGAATCTGGAGAGCAGTTCCGGCGAGGATATTTGTGAGTTGGTCACACTCACTCCTTCAGAGGTGAACATTTTACTGAAGAAGATTGACGCTCACTCTTACACCACTAGCAGTCCCGAGGGTGGCTTTCCTGCAAAGACCAAGTTCAGATCATTCTTGTGGCATGCTACCGCACCGATTCGACCGATGACTCTTCTTGCCGGCTTTCTTGCTATCTGGTTGAAAAAGTGCGTGGTTCCATATCAGTCTGGCGACGCCTTGCCCTTGGAGGTACTTTACCCAGCAGTTCAGCTCGCCTATAAGAAAGAACTCTCACTTCTTCCGGTGATGGTGGCTAACATCCATCGAGGACTTCGACAGCTTTCTAGTGCCTTCACACAGAAGGAAACTGATTTGCCAGGTCAGATTCCCACTCTTAAGGTGGAGCTTCCATACGCTTATTTGATGGCTTGGTTCGTCCTTCACCGCTCGGATATGATGTCGGTACCGAATGCCACAGACCACTCTGTTCCACTGTTACAGTTGCTCGAGAATGGCAGGTGGGAGGGGCGCGGATTTTCTGATGTCAGACAGCAGCTGCAGGTCCACAAGTGTTGGGTATTTTCCACTTGTTTTTCGCAGTTCTCCGGCCGATACGGCGAGTGTTTGACAGATGAGGAGAGGCCGAGAGAGTATCGGACTCACTTAGACATCGGCTGCTTCAACTGGCTGGTGAATATCAGGCCCGGCTATCAGACTTTTCGGGTGAGGGATCAGTGCTTCATAGAGCCATATCTACCCTGCCGATTTGCTCGCCAGTTTGGCTATGATCAGCTTTACATCGGGAATCCTCGTCAGCAGATTCGGACCCAAAGTGGTTTGGTAGACGGTCTCCGTGCATGGTTGTGGACCATGACTGGCTGTACTGGTGCTAAGTTCAGTCTTCCGAGTGCTGATCGGCAGTTGAACCTCACTTTCTTGAGCTGCAAGTGGTTGTTAGCAGCCAACAAGACCATTCCTGTGAAGCCGATTGCAGAGCTTGAGGTTGAGGAAGCTTCCCAGGTTGATTCCCGTAGGATTCGGGAGAACGCTCGGTCATAGAGGACGCGGAACAAAACTCGCCGGATTGATGAAGAGGGCCAGAGGACATTCCATTCCACAGACGAGGCTTCAGGCGGGGATCCTGAAGATTACGATGACTCTTCCGAGAGAGGTTAATCATTCATCTTTTTCTTCCGCTTTTCAGAATTATTAAATCTTACAATGGTTTGATGTTTTAGGGACCATTGGTGATCCGGAAGAAGAGTTCCGTCCTCCTCCTCGAGCGAGACCTTCGACTATTGTCCCTGCTGATAGGCGGAAGAGATTAGCCCGTAAGCCGCGTGCAGCTTCCCGAGCCTCAGATATGGACCTTGCTGGTGATGATCCTACTAGTGACGGAGGTAACATCTGCCCTGAAAACCATCCTCTTGATTATTCTGAACATTGACTCATGCTTTTCCCTTCTCTATATAGGAGAACGTGGAGAGAGTGAGATGCGCCCCGATCCCGTTCCTATATCTCCTGGTGAGTCTGACCCCCTGCCTCAGGTAGAAAGATCTACCGGAGTTGCTGACATCGGGGAGAGTGTCAATGTAGGACCTGATCCCGTGAATCCAGGTACATCTAACACTGACAATGTATTTTCTGGATGACGCACAAAGGAATTTGTGCATCGTCTAATTGTTTCTGTATTTCTTGCTCCTTCAGATGACCTGCAGGAGGCGAATCCTGGAAATGAAGAGGCTAATGCACCCGTGAAAGGTAACTCATTTCCATTAGTTGTAGTCTCTTCATTCTTCTTTGGTATTTATATTCTCCCGTGTCAGACTTTTCGATTGATGACTTTAACGCGGAAGGCTTGTTTGCGGACACTCCTATGATGCACTTCATATATAGCTCCCCTCAGATTGATGACCAGCTACCTGGGGATATGTTTTCTGAGTCCACATTTGCTAACAATCGTGAGGACGGTTCTTTTGAAGGTATGTACCTCTTTCTAAATTAATTAGAGGACTAGCCAATTTTGACTAATGCAACTATAATGTAATGCCTCTGCGAATTCTGTTTTGAATTTGATAGGAGCTTTCGTCGAGAATAACCCTGTTGAGCCGGCTGCAAGACCAACTACACCAGTTGATGCACCTACAGCCGTTACACCTCCACTACCCCCAGTGGCTCAAGGGGAAGAAGGTATAAATTAACTCATTGAGGAGCGCTATTCCTTTTTCTCATTAAGACTTTTGACAGACTTCTCCCTTTTTTTTTGTGTAGGGCGTTCTTCTCGTCTTCATGTCCTAGTGAAGGAGTTGTTATCTGACGATGATCCCGACAAGGTCGTCATCTGTATAGAAGTTCGCTCCTTCTTCTCCTTTGTGAATGCTATGATTGGCAAGCTCTTCCATGGCGGACTTTCACTTCACCAGTTTAAGCCTCTTCTTAATTCCAGAGTTAATTTGATAAGGGAAGTAGGATATCCAGATTTGGCGAAGGCTATAGTTGACGATCTCGACTGCCTAGAGCATGAGCTTCAGATGTTTCGCGAGCTTCGAGATACCGGTGCTCGGCGATCGTCAACGCCAAATAAGGCAAGAGTTCGAGAGAATCGGATCTGAGATCTACACGGTCATCATTCGGATCAAAGCTTTGTCTTTGATCCCGAGATTTGGGCGATTTGTTCCTTGGTGAACTAATCCCCCCCGGCTATTATTTCCTTGGTGAAATAATACCCGTCATATCATGTAGATTCGACCAGATCGAGATCACGCGGTGGTCCACGGATTAACCCCGGCGCAGGCAAAGAACCCACAAAAGCGAGTGACCGCAAAATAGGAGCTCGCGATTTGTTCGACAAACAAGAGAAAAAGTTGTAATCTTTCTTTTCTTTTATTTTGATTTTCGTTGTAACCGGATCTTATAAAAAGACCGGATCTGTGTAACGCATAAAGTTGTTAACTGAGAGTGCAATGGAATCAATGAAGAAAGACACGATTTTCCCGCGAACAATCTGGCAACCACAGTGGGAGCCACCGATCTCGCTGCCGAGATCGTTGCGTCGCAGCCTCGGATCCCGATCCCGGTCGTGGAGGAGGTCGAATACGAGTTTGACCAACAGAAGTTCGAGGCGTACCTGTCGTCCTCGTCCGGATCTACCTCCCCCCGCAAGTCCAAGAAATTCTCCTCCAAGAGAAAAGTTCGTTGGTACGAAGAAGTTGAAGCTGCCAACGAAGATCTCGCCCCGTTTGATGCCGAAGCTGCATCGAGTGAGATCTCTCCAACCTCCAACCAGGTCAGATCTGCTCTGGCCAAATCTTCCGTTGCCGAGGGCGTAGTGACCCTCTCGAAGAGAGCCCGCCAAAGGCAACGTCAGCGCCTTGCGAAACAATTCGCAAAGGCAATGGAATCTGTGGACGGGATCCGTTACAACATGGATCTGAAGAACAGAAGAGGCAAACAGCCTCAACAACCGATGAATGGCAGCTCCTCCAAGCCGCCAACGAACGAATGGATCCGTGTCAAACAGAATCGTTCGACACTTGAGGAGCGCATTCGCAAGCGCCGCGCACTGTCAACGCAGGCACGGGCTCAAATCCAAGAAGCCCATAGAAGGTTGCAGAAGGAGATGGCCAAGAAGCCGCCACCGACCCGCCAAATATGGAAGCCGAAGTCTGAAACCGCAACTCAGGCTAAGGAACAATCAATACAGCATTCAAAATGAGTTCAACCTCCTGAACCATCCTGGGGAAGGAGGTCCATCTTGGAGCGCCTCGGTCCAATTCTCGATGAGCGCATCAAAGTTCATGAACGCTTGGGCCTGATGAAAAAGCCCCGGACGAATCAACATGCTAAGGGTCACCGCAACCCCCAACATGACAAGGAAATCAGGGCAACCAAGCACATTACGCTGCGTGTTGAAGTTCAGGAGCCCGCTGAGAACTCACGCTCGAAAAGGCGCGTTTCAAGGCGCGTGACTCTCGAAAGCCCGAAGAAGGCGATTCATCCTCAGAAGGAAACGTTGTCGTCTGATGACGATGACGTTATACCTGGGAAATTATGCCAACACGCGATAGGTTGCTTCGACCTTCATACGGACGAGCTGTACTATCGTGCTGGGGGTACGAGCAGAGCCGGAAAGAGAAGTCCTCATAGGCTCGAAACTCAATGTCCCTGTTCCAAACTCATTCGGGCGGTATTGTCTGAGTGTGATTGCATTAAGACGGTCCCCGAAAGAGTTTCGGTTTTTGAGAGGCTCAGTACCGAAACGCCAAAGCCAAGGCCTAGGCGTTTCCGGCGAAGGAGGACGGTGATTGAAGACAGAGAATTTCTGAGGGTCACCGCTAACATAACCAACAAGGGGACATTGGAACGGGATGATCTCGAGTCGATTCTGAAAGCATCCCGGCGTCTAACCCGTTTGCAGTCTGGAGCCATCTCACGAAGGACGTATGGTAGGGTTCGGATAAGACTACCTTCAGAAGATGAAGAATCGGATGCTTGCTCTGCGGTTGCGTCTGACAACACTGTATCCAGCGAAGGAGAACCCCGCGAGTCATTCATGATAAGCGCGGAACAAGTGGGCAAGATGCTCGAAGAAGCCATGACCAAACAACAGGAGAGCTTCAGGCTCGAGATGCAGATGTCCATGCAGACTATGAGAGAGATGCATGAGCAACAAATCCAGGCATTGAGGAACCAACAAGGCGAACCAAGTCGTCATAACCAGAACAATCTGGAAGATAGGGACACAGGTGCAAATGAAACTCGTAATACCAATAACCCTCCTATCAACGCAGGGGGTGGTAATGAGGATGCCAACGAAGATACAAATGAAAACTTGAAGATCAAAAGCCTCGAGAGCAAAATCAATACCTTGATGTCCGCTCAAGAGGTGAAGAAAACGGGCATTCCTTGTCCATACCCAAAAGAGTGGGAATCAATCCCCTATCCGGCGAAGTTTAGTCTAATCAACTTCACGCCGTTCGATGGGAGGGGTTCCCCCACTCAGCATTTGATTTATTTCAAATCGCACCTGGGTGTTATCTCCGGTAATGAGCCTCTGATGATGCGGTCATTCGTTGGCACTCTTCGCGGAGCTGCCTTCGATTGGTATCGCCGCCTCAAGCCAGGAAGCGTGAATAGCTGGGACGACATGGAGGCTAAATTCCTCGCCAACTTCTTTGACGACGACACAGAGATATCCATCGGAACGTTGCTTGATGAGAAACAAAAGGACGGGGAACCAGTCAAAACCTTCATCAAGAGGTTCCGGAACAAAGCATTGAATTGTCGGGACCCGATCACCGAGGAGTTCATTCTCCAGACTTGCCACAACAACCTCGCATTGGACGTGTTGGAAGCAATGGGGACAGCACCGTCCAATACTTGGAAAGACTTGAAGGTCCGAGGGGAACAAGCCGAATGCTTCCTCCGAAGGAAGAAGGCCGAGAGGAGTCAATCGATGACGAATCCTCCGAACTCGAATTTCGCCTCCCGCGGTAAGGGCAAGACACCTACAACGGCAGTTGATGCTAATCAAACGTCGCAACAACAGCCCCGGAGACAACAAAAGAACTCGGGTCCGAAACTCCAAAGAGAGTATTCTTTCAAGGACGAAGACGTTACAGCCATCTTCGAATCCCTCCTTGCAAATAACAAGATCAAGCTGCCACCGATCACGAATCAGGAGGAAGCCGAAAATACCGCAGATCCGAAGTACTGCGCGTACCATAGGAGGATCCTTCATCCCACTAAGGATTGCTTTACCCTCAAGAATAGCATCCAGACCTTGGTTGAAGCCGGCGTTATATCGCTCAATTAAGTCGAATGAAAACTCCGACCGGTATAAGAGTATAAACTGCTTCCTGAAACTCCGAAGAGTATATGAGTATAAACTGCTTCTCAAAACTCCGACCGGTATAAGAGTATAAACTGCTTCCTGACACTCCGAAGAGTATATGAGTATAAACTGCTTCTTAATCCTCCGACCGGTATAAGAGGTTAAACTGCTCCCTGATACTCCAAAAGGTATATGAGTCTAAACTATTTCCTTTCTTCCACGGGAAGTTCCTGGAGAGTGCCATGTGTGGTATTCTTAAGGATAACCCGATCTTGTGGCTGATACGATGACACACTCAGTTTTGCAAAGAAGGCTGGGGGTGGATAATTCACGTAACGGGAAGTTTCCGGAAGAATGTTAAATGTAATGTTCTTAGGGATAACCCGGTCATTATAAATAAAGTGGTAAACACTAAACTCCTAATTTACCAAATTTTTTTTTTCAAACTTTCGCTATGTTCGTGCACTCAACACTTTCATTTGTTAGAGTCCGAATATAATTGACGAATTGTCAAACCCCTTCGTGTTAAGTCCTTATAACTTAACACCAGCAATTCCTTCCGAGTGATTTGTACATGTCAACACTCCTACAGTGATTTGTACTCTCACTCTCACTTTTTACTTGGTCAAACCTTCCTACAGTTAGGACCAAAACCAAAATCCCCTCTCGATTCCTTCAATGAACGAGAGGCCCACAAATTGAGCGATCAAACCTTCCTACAGTTAGGATTGTCTCAAACTCCCCCTTGGTCAAACCTTCCTACAGTTAGGACCACAATCAAAATCCCCTCTCGATTCCTCCAATGAACGAGAGGTCCGCTTTCAAATCGAGTGATCAAACCTTCCTACAGTTAGGATCATCTTAAACTCCGGTCTGGTCAAACCTTCCTACAGTTAGGACCAAAACCACAATTCATTCTCGATAAACGAGAAATTCATCTTTAATTTGGTAATCAAACCTTCCGACAGTTAGGGTTATCCGATTCTTTTCGATTCTCGGAGTGGAGATCCCACTCTTAGTTTCACCTTTCCGGATTCTGGGGGTGGAGATCCCACCTCGAGTTTCCTTTCCTTCTTTGTTTGGGGAATAGAATATAAAATTCTTCCTTCCCACACCAACCTTTTCTAAGAGTTTATCAATCTTGGATTCATCTTAGGAAGTTTATCCTGAATCCTAAGCAGGGATAAGTCTGCGCCTAACACGCGCTGCCGGTTTAGTCTTTCTCCGAAGAAGAAGACACAAGAGTTCGATTCTGGGGTATTTTATCCTGAAACCTAAGTAAGGATAAGTCTGCGCTTAACACGCGCCGCTGGTTAGTTCTTAACCATTAAAAAGAACATTTGCCTACATATTTAACATTGTGGCAGGTTGTTATTAATAACACCAAAATCCATGCCTTACACGCATGGGGAATTTTATCCTGAATCCTAAGAAAGGATATGTCGACGCCGGACAACGCGTCACAAATGAAAGACTCAATGCCAACAACCAAGGGTTAGTTGTACGTCGAACCAACCAGCAAGAGCTGAAGATTGGAAAATCAGGAATCGACTTCAAGTTCAAATTCCGACAACAGTCAGACAATAAATGCAGCACCGGAATCCTTACAGACATTCGACAAAGCACCGAATAGCCTAATGGAGTGAAGGAATACAGAACAAGAGTCGTTCCCGGTCCCGTTACACCGACAAAGTGTAGGGGCAATCATATCCAAAGCATTCCAGACTCTTCTATAAAAGAAGGAGGCTGAAACACTTTGGAGGGGGTATCTGTAGGCGTATAAAATTGCCTATAGGTCCATTAGCACAGCTCGGCACGATGATTCGACAAATCAACGGACGTTCGAG
>BQKN01060453.1:0-13719 GCA_022839385.1 Asparagus kiusianus | reverse complement strand
TTGTTCGCGGTGAAAATTGTATCTTTCTTCTTCATTGATTCCATTGCAATCTTAGTTAACTTTCTTTTTGTGTTACAAAGATCCGGTTATAATGAAAAGTCAAAGAAAACAAAAAAGATTACAACTTTCTTTCCTTATTTGCCGAACAAATCGCGAGCTCCTGTTATTCGGTCGCTCGCTTGCGTGGGTTGTTTGCCTGTGCCGAGGGTGATCCGTTGACCACCGTACGATCTAGATCTGGTCGGATCTACGCAGTACGACGGGTATTATTTCACTAAGGAAATAATAGCCGGGGGGATTAGTTCACCAAGGAACAAATCGCCCAGACCTCGGGATCAAAGACCAAGCTTTGATCCGGAGTACGCCTGCGTAGATCTGAGATCCGGTCCTCTCGAACACCTGCCTTTTTTGGCGTTGACGATCGCCGAGTACCAGATCTGGATGAGCGAGTCCTCGAAGTCCCAAAGTTGAGATCTTTTTAAGTTCTGAGTCTCTAATCCAGCAGGGCTTCGCCTCTCCAAAATCCAACCTTTTTAAATGAACAAGGGGGGCCTATTTATAGGCTACCTTCACTGTGCCCCTGGCACAGGGTGGTCGGCCACCTTGGTGGCTCGGCCACCGAGCCACCTCAAGGTGGCTCGGCCACCGAGCCACCAAGGTGGCTCGGCCACCGAGCCACCACTTGGTGGCTCGGCCACCGAGCCACCACTTGGTGGCTCGGCCACCGAGCCTCCTTGGTGGCTCGATGAGCCGACCTCTAGGTGTTTGTCGTTTTGCCTCTTTGTGCCCGTTTTCTGGTTCTGCGGTTGATTGGTTCAGATTCGATTCGTTGACCTGATTTGGCAGTAGATTCGCTGCTGAGTTCGAATCCAAAACTGATCTTGACTCGATCGTGATTCATCCGAGTCCGCTCTTGGTTGGATGACTCGTTGATTCCTCAACCCGTTAGCTTGATTCCGCACGCGAGTGGATTCATTCCGTTGTTTTGCGTGCGGTTCGTCAGCTTCGTAGCCTCGTTAGTCCCCTTCGTCGCGTATCATTTGGCTTCGGTGTTTGCGGGCTAACGGTCGTGTTTGGATACGTCGCCCGATGGTTTGTTTGTAGATCGGCGTCATCGAGCTGTGTTAAGGGACCTATAGGCAGTTTTATATGCCTACAGCTTTAAATAGGCAAGGAATGGCCTAGGTCATCCCTTGATTTGTAGGATTTGACCACTAGTAGGGGTGAGGGAGCCAGCCGTCCTAGCAGCGGGATGTGACCACTTAGGGGGTCCTGTCAGCCGCCCTATTCTTGCTAGGTGAGGAGCGCCATGCTTTCTCCCTTGATTCGTGGGATTTGACCACTGACATGACTGTTACCATACTCCAAGTGGGCAGCTGACAACGCTGGTGGGTTTCTAGTTGTTAGGCGAGCTTAGTCCGCGCAGGCGAGGTGCAGGCTGTCAGGCGAGCTTGGCCTTCAGGCGAGCACGAACCTTCGTGCTGGCGAGTCGGCCAAACATGCGAGCTTCGAGCTATCGGGCGAGCTAGTCCTTCAGGCGAGGTGGGTCAAGCAGGCGAGATTTAGTCTTCAGGTGAGCTTCAAGCCTTCAGGCGAGCTTGGTTCAATGTGCAGGCAAGGCTGTGTAGGCGAAGCTGTGCAGGCGAGTTGTGCAGGCGAATCTCATTCAGGCGAGCTTCAATGCTGTTAGGTGAGCTCTATGCTTGCAGACGGACTTCCTTGCAGGCGAGCTTCAGCCTTTACAGGCGAGCTTCAGCCTTTATGCGAGCTACTGAACATGCTTTGAAGAATGGGCCATAACTTTCAAACCGTAAGTCAGAATTTAACGAATTATATATGAAAATCGACTATCTCGACGAGACGGAGCAACCAAACCTCCAAAGGGGGTTTGCCGCCTCTGTTTCACCAAATTCCTTATGGTTTAAGAGATATCAACGTTTTCCCCCTTTTTGCTCTTTCGGATGAAATTTTAGCAGTCTTGTCCTGAACTTCTCTGATAGGGATTAAAGGTAATTTTTATTACCTACCAAACCCCCTCCAAAGTTTTCAGACCTGAATCAGGCCGCATGGGGTCTAGAACACTTTGGATATCAAGACCTGCAAAGTGATCCCTGCTCAGATGGAGTGAGGAGCCTTCCAACGAGCTCGGTGAAGTTGACCTCTTCTCTCGCAACTGATAATCACCATCTAGGATTTTGAGAAAACCCTCAGCTATCAACAGACTTGATTTATCTTTACTAACTGCCGTTTGAGTTGGACTAGCCATGCTCTTTCCCTTAACATAGTAAGTTGTCGAGGAGTTTCTCTTAGGCTCAATGCTAAAATTTCTCCTCTATCCTTAGCCTTTTGAGGCGTTTGGATTAAGAGCGTAGGGAGCAGTTTAACCTCGTATACCAGTCGGAGGGTAGGAGCAGTTTAGTCTCATGCACCAGTTGGAGGAAAGGGAGCAATTTCACATCGTGCACCAGTTAGAGGAAAGGAGCAGTTTAGACTCTTACACCAGTGGGAGTATAATGGGACAGTTTAGACTCTTACACCAGTGGGAGTATAAGGGGACAGTTTAGACTCTTACACCAGTGGGAGTATAAAGGAGCAGTTTAACCTCGTGCACCGGTTGGAGGAAAGGAGAAGTTTAGCCTCGTGCACCGGTTGGAGGAAAGGATTAGTTTAGACTCTTGCACCAGTGGGAGTATGCCGTGTTATCCTTAGGAGTTTTCTCTAGGAACTTCCCGTCAAAGGTAGGGAACAGTTTAGCCTCATACACCAGTTAGAGGTTTGGGAAACAGTTTATAGTCGTATACCCGTTAGAGTCAAGGGAACAGTTTAGCCTCGTACACCAGTTGGAGGTTTGGGAAATAGTTTATACTCGTATACCCGTTGGAGTCAAGGGAATAGTTTAGCCTCGTGCACCAGTTAGAGGATAAGAAACAGTTTATACTCGTATACCCGTTGGAGTCAAGGGAATAGTTTAGCCTCGTGCACCAGTTGGAGGATAGGGGCAGTTTAACCTCGTGTACCGGTTGGAGGTTTGGGAAACAGTTTATACTCGTATACCCGTTGGAGTCAAGGGAACAGTTTAGCCTTGTGCACCAGTTGGAGGATAGGGGGTAGTTTAACCTCATGCACCGGTTGGAGGTTTGGGAAATAGTTTATACTCGTATACCCGTTGGAGTCAAGGGAACAGTTTAGCCTCGTGCACCAGTTGGAGGATAAGGGAACAGTTTAGCCTCGTGTATCGGTTGGAGGATAAGGGGGCAGTTTAATCTCATGCACCGGTTGAAGGTTTGGAAAACAGTTTATACTCGTATACCTATTGGAGTCAAGGGAACAGTTTAGTCTCGTGTACTAGTTGGAGGATAGGGGGCAGTTTAACCTCGTGCACCAGTTGGAGGAAAGGGAACAGTTTAGCCTCGTGCACCGGTTGGAGAATAAGGGAACAGTTTAGCCTCGTGCACCGGTTGGAGGATAAGGGGGTAGTTTAACCTCGTGCACCGGTTGGAGGTTTGGGAAGCAGTTTATACTCGTATACCCGTTGGAGTTAAGGGAACAGTTTAGCCTCGTGCACCAGTTAGAGGATAAGGGAACAGTTTAGCCTCGTGCACCGGTTAGAGGATAAGGGGGCAGTTTAACCTCGTGCACCGGTTGGAGGTTTGGGAAGCAGTTTATACTTGTATACCCGTTGGAGTCAAGGGAACAGTTTAGCCTCATGCACCAGTTGGAGGATAGGGGGTAGTTTAACCTCGTGCACCGGTTGGAGGAAAGGGAACAGTTTAGCCTTGTGCACCGGTTGGAGGATAATGGAACAATTTAGCCTCGTGCACCGATTGGAGGATAAGGGGGCAGTTTAACCTTGTGCACCGGTTGGAGGTTTGGGAAACAGTTTATACTCGTATACCCGTTGGAGTCAACGAAACAATTTAGCCTCGTGCACTAGTTAGAGGATAAGGATCAGTTTATACTCGTATACCCGTTAGAGTCAAGGGAACAGTTTATCCTCGTGCACCAGTTGGAGGATAGGGGCAGTTTAACCTCGTGCACCAGTTAGAGGTTTGGGAAACAGTTTATACTCGTATACCCGTTGGAGTCAAGGGAACAGTTTAGCCTCGTGCACCAGTTGGAGGATAGGGGCAGTTTAACCTCGTGCACCTGTTGGAGGTTTGGGAAACAGTTTATACTCGTATACTCGTTGGAGTCAAGGGAACAGTTTAGCCTCATGCACCAGTTGGAGGAAAGGGAATAGTTTATACTCGTATACCCGTTGGAGTCAAGGGAACAGTTTAGCCTCGTGCACCAGTTAGAGGAAAGGAGCAGTTTAGACTCTTGTACCTGTTGGATTCTGGAGGAGAAGCTTGTCTTCTCTTGAGGCAAAGATGAACCCTAATTTATCTTCTTTTGGGGCAAAGACAAACCCTGATTTGTCTTCTCTTGGGGCAAAGACAAACCCGAAATAGCTGCACCTCCTATGGTAGACCACTATTTGGATAAAGGCACATCGCTTGGTAGGCCATTATCAAACAACAATGCCTTTGAGGATCTACCATCCTATTGAAGAGGATTGGTAAGTTAATTTTGTCAGAGGTGTAGTGTTAATATGACAGAGATTGTCGCGATTAGAACGACTTTGAGGACCTATCATTCTATTAAAAAGGATTGGTAAGTTGATTTTGTCAGAGGTGTAGTGTTAACATGACAGTGGGAGTTTATTGCGATTTGAGCAACTCTGTGAACTTACCATCCTATTGAAGAGGACTGGTAAGTTAATTTATCAGAGGTGACTGTTAACATGACAGTTGGAGTGGTCCCATTGTCCTATTGGAGAGGATTGACGGGGAAATTTAGAGGAGACTATCAGAGGTAATGGTTAACTTGATAGTCTTACTAGATCCATCGTCCAGTTGAATAAGACTGATGGAGAATTAGCTACCAGAGGTGGCAGTTAACTTAATAGTTTTGGGGACCCGCCGTCTTATTAGAAAGGATCGGCGAAGGAATTTGGCTTTTGTCCTAATTGTAGGAAGGTTTGACCAGGTGAGAGATTTGAGATGCACCGGACTGTGAGAAGGTTTGATCGTCCAAAAAGTGGACCTCTCATCCTTGGAAGGCATCGAGAGGGGAAGTGGTTTCCACTACCAAAGTGAAATTGCTTTGGTCATCATCTCCTTCAAATTCACATGGCTCTTCAACATCCATACGCTTGAGCATGCTCTCGATTTGTTCTCCTTGGCGGATTAAGTCTTTCCACGAGTGAGCTACGACTGCGCCCATATTAGATAGGGTGTCGATGGAGAGATTGTTCCGACACATCTCAATGAGGGTGGCCTCAGAAACCTGATCATGTGTATGCAGTGATCGATTCCTGAACCACTTGACAAAGTCGCTTACAGACTCTGTCTTCCCCTGCTTTGCGGTTAGCAGGGTGGCCACAGATATTTCTTCATCATCATCGAAGAATCTGGCCATGAAGAGCTATTCCATGTCTTTCTAGCAGGTGATGGATTCAGGCTCCAATCTGCGAAACCATTCAAAAGAGACCCCCTTGAGGGTGCCAATGAACAGTCGAGTCATAATGGGATCATTCCCCACTATGTGTCTAGTTTGCACCTGGAAGTAGTAGATGTGCTGGGTAGGAGAACCCTTGCAATCGAACTGCAGGAGGTCCAGTGGCTGAAACTTCACCGGGTATGAGACCGTATCCCATTCGATTAGATACGGTCTGGCAACCCCCAACTTGTCCATATGCTTCTGGAGCTTCAAGGCGTCGAGTTGACTTTGGAATTCGTCGAGCCTTTTGTCCCTTGGATTATGACCCAAAGATGATGCTCTTCCAGATGACTCGGATGAGGAGTGAGAAGGAGTAGGCATCCGCTCTTTGTGCTTTGAGGATTTATGCGAAGCCGATGAAGTCCTCTCTCTTCTTCTTCTTCTCACTCAGAAGCTCCTCTAACATCTCCTTCAGGGAGTTGATGGTTGCTTGTTGCTCGTCGAGTCTCCTGGATATCTCATCAGGGGTGTTGGTCATGTGCACGTCCGCACCTTCACTCTGAATAGAGCTTGAAGCCTGCGATGTTGCCACTGTCGAGCAATCATCATCGTCGTCGTCAGAGACGGGTGCTAGGCGCGTGTAGTCAAAAGGAATAGCTACCCCCATTTAGGCGCGAGTGCATTGGTGGATACCTTCACGCTCAATGGCCTTGGATTTCCCCGTCACGTTGATAGTTGCGGCGGGGAGCTCCAGATCATCGGAAGCTCGTCTCCTCTGACGATTGCATCTCTGGCGGAGAGGTCTCGGCTTAGGAGACTATTGAGAAAGCCTCCCGAACACTAATGACTTTGGCTCCTCGGAACATCGATAATTCACAAGTACTGCCTGGATCAGTCTCTCATAATAGCACTGAGGGTTTGTCTCGTGAAGAGTGCGTTTGCGAATCAGATGGTCACTGAGATCTCCCGCGAGTTGGTGGTGGCAACCCCCAGCGTCGAAAGGACCAAGTGTGCAATCACATGGAGGAGACTCAAAGGAGTTGGAATGAGGACACCTGGGAAATTCTCTAAGTGTCGGATTCAGCCGACCTTGCCGGGACAGACAAGTTCCGGAATATGGGTGAGCTCCAGTCGACTGTAGGCAAGCTCGAACATTTGGGCGACCTTCAGCCGACTGCTGGCGAGGTCTGGCCGACTGGTCGTTCAAGCGAGGTTCAAGGCAAGCCTGAGCCTCAGACGACTGCTGTCACTCAAATGAAGGAGACTTAGGGGAGTCCAAAAGGGAACACTTGGGAAATTTCCCAAGCGATGAATTCAGGCGACCTTGCCTAGACAGGTGAGCTTGGGCCTGTTGGTGAAGTTCAGCCATCTCTTCATTCAGGCGAGGTTCGCGTGGTCGACGACCTTGAGCCTGTTAGAGAGGTTCAACCTCTAGTTCTAGCAGGCAAGGTTCACTTGTTTGGCAAACTATCGTTTCTTGCAGACGGGGTCGAGCTATTAGGCAAGCTTGCCGAGGTCTGCCTGTTTGGAGTACTTGAGCTTGTCAGCGAGGCTCAGTCTGGCGAGGTTCGCCTGTTGGGTGAGCTTACATCTGTTGATGAGCTCATATCTGTCGACGAGGCTCAGTCTGGCGAGGTTCGGCCTGTCGAGGCTCGCCTATTGGGCAAGCTGTACCTTTGCCTTTCTTGCAAAGGTCGGCTTACGGACGAAGTTGTACCGTTAGGTAAGCTTGGGTTTGTTGGCAAAGTTCGGCCATCTTGCGAACTTGGGCCGTCAGGCGAGCTTGGTGAAGTCCGCCTGCTTGAACTTGCGGGCGAGCTAGCGCTATCAAGAGAGCTTGATAAACTTCGCCTAAACTGTTAAGTTCGCCAGATTTGTGAAGTTCGCAATAATTGGGAACTTCACCTGAATTGTTAAGTTCACCAGATTTAGGCCGTTCGCCAAATTTGAGAACTTTGCTAATGGAGCGAAGCCCGCCTAAGTAAGTGAGCTCGCCTGATTTGGTGGGCTCGCCTGATTGACGCAGTTCGTCAGAATTAGGAACTTGACATTCGTCCTTGGCATCAATCGCCTTAGGGGGAATGGAACCCCCAGCGATTACTCCGGTAAGGCTCTCGATTTGCTTGGGCCGACTTACACGCACAACCTTTCGGTGTTTGTGTGACACCCCTGGGTTCACACAAGGCTGCAGTCCAAGGTGAAACCAAGAATGTTAAACATGCCATGCACCACACTGTGCAATAACATGTTTCACCATCAGAATTAACATCTCTCTAGTAGAGTCAATAACAGGTATAGGTACAAAAGCAAGTAAAAGATAATACAAGTGATAACTGATAAAATGATAACAACCACATAGATGTCTCATCGTCTAGCATACAGAAATACATAGTCAATGGCTGAAGTAGATAAACTGGAGTTCTCAACAAGTCTCATATATAAAATGTCCGAGTAAAGGAAATAAGGCATACAGCCTTTACAACATCTAGAAAATAGTCCTCAAATGTCAAACAAAAACTACAGTGGAGCTCCAAAATAAAACATAGCTAAAATAAATAGCTGAACACTAAGGGGTGTCGCCATCAACCTACAACTCTCTGGGCTCCTGGCTCGTGACCTGAAAGGGGGAGGGACAACGAGCATCAAAGCGCTAGCGAGTAACATCACAACCAACCCCAAGGAGGAAGGGCTTGCTGTAAGAAAACATAGTTAATATATATAAATCTAAAATCATTGGTCCTAACAAAAGAGGATTTTAGTATTTATAAATTTACAACACGAGCATAGGTACGTCGAGCGAAATAATCCAAACAAGAAAACCCTCATATATATACCTTGTATCTCAAATTGTAAATCCCTAAATACCAAATCTGAAATCTAGTACAAGAACAATGATAAAAAGAAATACAAGCCATCTCAGAATGTAAATACGGTATCGTATCATATCCCACATAAGTGTCATGCCAAAATCTACATAAGTGTCGTGTCATATCTCATGTGAAAAGCCACATACAGGGTTAGGAAGAAAAATGTCCAATACATGAACTAGATACAGAGATTCCCCATCACATGGGACAAATGAGTAAATGTCCAACACGAGGACTAAAATGGATTATAGTCCAACACGAGGACTTCAATGGATTATATAGTCCAACACGAGGACTGTGCAACTATGCAAGTATCACTGACATACATGGAAAGATCTACTATTACAAAATCTCGCACTCGACTCGGTGTGCGATTCTAAACTGGTACCCCTCAGGTCATCTATTATGCATAGATACCTAGAAAGACTGGCAACTAGAGTCAAATAAGCGAGGCAAATCCCCCAACAGGCGTGATGTTCAACAAAAACCAACAAGGCAGAGAACCTATGCGGTGGTCGACCGCAGAGGTCACCTCGGTCGACCGCGCACAGAGCCGAAGATCACTGAGCTCAAAACTGAGCGGCGGTCGACCACAGAGATCATCACGGTCGACCATGACCAGAGCAGAAACCCCACTGTTCGGCTGAACGACCCAATGTCGACCGCTGCGCCACAACGGTCGACCGCGCAGAGGGCAGACAGTCTCTGCCCTTCTGCACGCTCAGCGGTCGACCGCCGCGTCCATCACGGTCGACCGCGAAGTAGACAGAAGCCCAGTATGGGTTTCTGTCAGCTTCGAAAACTGATACAACTTGATGATCTCTTATGCTATTGGAATTCTAAAGTTCTACATATGTTATTTGGCAAAAAACAACAAATTTAAACATTTAAAATCTATCACCAAGATCCCAAAAATATTCTAACATGATTTAAATGTTTTGAAAACAGTGAAAACAAGATTTTACTTTTGCTAAAAACGTTGTCAGATCTAGATCTCATTAATAAAATTTTGTTAGAGAGCTTTTAAAATCTGAAATACTTGATTCTCACATCATATGCCATAATGATCTATCATCTATACATAAAATACGATTTAGGCCCAATAAAACCGAATTTAAAACTCAAATAAAGCATGAAAAAGAAAGAGGGTGAAGTTGGGCGAGATGTTACTCGCCTCTGGTGAGAAAAGAACCCTAGATCTGTAGGGGAAAGATTTCCTTCGCTGAATCCCACCAAAAATCCGCTGCAAATCCTTCGAAACTCCTCCCAAATCACTAAGAAATGGAAACTAGGGTTTTAGGGAAGAGAGAGGGCTAGGGTTTCTGATTTCAAATGAAAAGAGGGCTCTCTCGGGTTCATTTGAATATATACTAACCCCTCAACCTGACCCGAAACCCGCTAAGACCCAAAACCCAAAAAACTCTCTGTCTGTTGCGCGGTCGACCGCCGCGCCCAGCGTGGTCGACCGCACAATAGGAGAAATGTCTCCTGAGTGCCCGACTTCAGTGCGGTAGACCGTCGTGCCCCTTGCGGTCGACCGCGCAGCAGAAAATTTGCCTGATGAGATAGTTTATCAACATGCTGACTATTAACTAGATATCTCTCACATATAAACATCTATTGGTTACCCAAACATTGATTATCCCATACATCTAGGATATATATATATATGATTATTTATCATAAAAGAATTATCTATCATTAAAAATTGACATGTATTCATTATAAAATTTACGGGGTTCTACATTCTTCCCCCTTAAAAGAATTTCATCCTCGAAATTCGAAAAACATACCCATCTCGGGATATGAATCTCTAGATAAGCATATATGGATATTCATATTTAACAATCTAAAATGATAATATTCCCGCTCAAACCCTAATCTAGTAGAACTAGTATATCGGGCGAAAAATCCAGACAAGAAACCCCCCATATATATACCATGTGTTCCAAAAGACTAAGAATTAAGCGAAAATGTCCTCATTCTAGCGTTAAATATAAACATCAAGATTATATATAAAAACACAAGTAAGAATTCACATCATAAATAAATTTAATTAATTTACCTGCTCAAATAAATATGGGTAGTCGCGTCGCATGTCCTCCTCGCGCTCCCAAGAAGCTTCCTCAAATCCACTTCGGTTCCATTGAACTTTCACCAATGGAATCACCTTGTTCCTGAGCCTCTTGTCTTCTCTAGCAAGTATATACACTGGGATCTCAATAGTAGTCAAATCATCCCGAAGCTCAATCTCTGGTGCATCCAACACTTGCTGCTGCTCCTCATCATGCAAGTACTTCTTGAGCATAGAAATATGGAATACATTATGTACACTAGACATAGATGCTGAAAGATCTAGTCTGTATGACACAGCTCCAATGCGCTCCAAAATCTGGAATGGTCCAATATAGCTCGGTCCAAGATTCCCTCGCCTCCCGAATCGCTGCACACCTTTCATAGGCGATACCTTCAGCATAACCAAATCCCTAATCTGAAACTCTAGTGGTCTTCGCCTCTTATCTGCATAGCTCATCTGCCGACTCTGAGCGACTAGAATCCACTCTCTGATCAATGCTACCTTCTCAGTAGTCTGCCTCACAAGCTCTGGCCCAAGCATCAAGCTATCCTCTGGCTCTGCCCAACATATCGGTGATTTACAGGGTCTCCTGTACAATGTCTCATACGGAGCCATATTGATCGTCGCTTGATAACTATTGTTATAAGCGAACTCTATCAATGGAATATGATCCTCCTAGCTACCTTGAAAGTCAATGACACATGCCCATAACATGTCCTCCAACACTTGATTCACCCTCTCCGTCTGACCATCCGTCTGTGGGTGGAATACACTGCTATAAGATAGCCTGCTGCCAAATGAGTCCTGGAAGCTCCTCTAAAAATGCGAAGTAAAAACTGATCCTCGATCCGAAACGATCGTATCTGGAACTCCGTGAAGTCGAACTATCTCCCGAATGAAGATCTTCACATAAGTCTCAGCTGTATAAGTGGTCCTCATTGGAATAAAATGTGCTGACTTCGTCAACCGGTCCACTATCACCCAAACAGAATCATTCCCCTTCTTTGACTTTGGTAACCCTACAATAAAGTCCATAGAAATATCCGCCCACTTCCACTCCGGAATAGGCAAAGGCTGAAGTGTCCCTGCCGGTCTCTGATGCTCTGCCTTAACCTGCTGATAGGTAAAACACCTAGCCACATACTCCGCAATCTCTCCGCATATTACTCCACCAGAAATGTCTCTTCAGGTCCTTGTACATCTTGGTAGTCCCTGGATGTACTGTGTACTGAGTACGGTGCGCCTCATCAAATAACTCCCTCTTCAGCTCTGCACTAGCTGGCATAACCAATCTACCCTTCAGTCGTAGACCCCCATCTGCTCTAATGGTCCAATCAGCCTTAGGCTCTTTGGAAATCTCCTCCTTTCAGATTTGAATCTAAGAGTCTTCCAACTGAGCTCTGACAACTCTGGTACTCCAAGATGGCTGTACTGATACAGCTCCCAAAAACGCACTGGTTCCCCCATCTCGGGTCTGAAATCAAACTAGCTAATAGTAAGAAGATCTCTGTACAATGAACACCTCAAAGCCACAACCCGATGTCGACGCTTCCTACTCAAAGCATCTGCTACGACGTTCGCATTCCTGGGATGATACTGAATCGCGAATTCGTAGTCCTTGATAAACTCAATCCACCTCCTCTGTCTCTGGTTGAGTTCCTTTTGAGAAAAAAAGTACTTCAGACTCTGATGGTCTATGAACAGTTCAAACTGCACTCCATACAAATAATGCCTCCATGACTTTAGTGCAAATACCATTGCCGTTAACTCTAAGTCATGAGTGGGATAGTTCTGCTCATGCACTCTCAACTACCGTGAGATATAAGCTACTACTCTTTGAGTCTGCATAAGGACGCCTCCTAACCCTGCTAAAGATGCATCTGTATACACGACGAATATCTTGTCACTGCTCGGAATAGTTAAAATCGGTGATGTAGTCAACTTAGCCATCAATGTATCAAAGGCCTTCTGACACTCCATGCTCCAAATGAACTGTATACCCTTCTTCGTAAGGCGTGTAAGTGGCATCGAAATCTTTAAGAAGTCCTGGATGAACTTCCTGTAATAACTTGCTAATCCCAAGAAGCTACGAATCTCCATCACTGTCTTCGGTGGTTCCCAATCAAGCACTGCTGTAACCTTAGTTGGATCCACTGCTATACCCTCTTTACTGATGACGTGGCCGAGAAATCTAACTTCTGAAAGCCAAAATTCACACTTGCTGAACTTGGCATATAACTGATGCTCCTGCAGAGTCCTCAAAGCTACCCATAGATGCTCCTCATGTTCTGCCTCTGATCTCGAGTAGATGAGTATATCATCAGTGAAAACAATCACGAACTGATCTAAGAAGAGATGGAAAACCCGGTTCATCAAGTCCATGAATACCACGAGTACATTGGTCAGTCCAAATGGCATGACCATGAACTCGAAAGATCCATATCGAGTAAGAAAAGCGGTCTTGGGGATATCCATCTCCCGAACCCGTAACTGATGATAACCAAAATGAAGATCAATCTTCGAGAAGAACTACGCTCCCTATAGCTGGTCGAACAAGTCATCAATCCTAGGCAATGGGTACCTATTCCGGATAGTGACCTTGTTCAACTCCCTATAATCAATGCACAATCTCATACTACCATCCTTCTTCTTCACGAAGAGGACTGGTGCGCCCCACGGAGAATGACTCCGGCGAATAAAACCCTAGGCTAACAACTCGTCCAACTAGGTATGAAGCTCCCGTATCTCAGCTGGTGCCATACGATAGGGTGCGCGAGATATCGGGGCTGTGCCTGGCTGCAACTCAATACAGAACTCAACCTCTCTCATAGGAGGTAATCCAGGTATATCCTGAAAGACATCCTGATACTCTAAGATAACTCTAGTCTCCAATAAATCAACACCCTGATCCCCTCGCATCACCTCCTCGATGCACGCCAGAAATGACTCCGCAAAACGGTTGCCCTGAGAGGTGGCTACAATCATCTCGGACCCGTTGGACGCTCGCAACTTGACTGTCTTCGTAAAGCAATTAATACTAATATGGTAGGAAGACGACCATGTTGGCCTTATTGTTTTGATGATGTTTAACAAACAATTTACCACTAATGTTGTTTGTCTAGTATTTGTATTTTCTTATTTATTATAGACAAACAACATAGTTGGAGGTTGGATGGATTGCGCTTCAACGATCATATCCAAAGGAGGTTGGCGGAATGTCGGGTTGAAGCCCTTACAATTCAAAGTTAAAGATCAAGTTCAAGCTTCATCCGCAACGTTTACCAAGTTGAGCTT
>BQKN01060450.1:427045-465837 GCA_022839385.1 Asparagus kiusianus | reverse complement strand
AATCAAGTGTTAAAGATTCAAGTTCATTTGCGTGGATTTGCCTAGGTATATGTTTAGTACGCTTACATATATTGTATGATTATATCTAAGCTCAATATATGTACACGTAACACAATTTTTGAAGTTTTTCTATCATATAAATGATTTCTCATCAAACGTTATTACAATAACTTTTCTCTCATGTTTACAGCTCTTTAATATTTCATTGTATATATATAATATATGCATAACATATATAAACATATTTACAAGTTCTATATCAACTTTCACATTCATATAAAAACAGGTTTTCTAAGCATTTCTCAAAAACAGGTAGTTTTCACAAACGAAAATTGATTTTCCAAAATTCTTTTTTAAACATGTTTATTTTATCATTTAGAAACTTTTCCCCAAGTTTCATTATTTTTGGATTTGATTTGATATTTTTTTTGGAATTTTAAACTAGCCCCAAAACCTGGAAACTCACATATATCAGGTTTCGGTCGACCGGTACGGTCGACCGACGGTTATTCCTTTTCTGAGCTAATTTCCAGAGAGCCTTCCGGTCGACCGAAAATTTAGTCGGTCGACCGAAAATTTAGTCGGTCGACCGCCAGTCTTGAACTTGTGTTTTCTGAGGATTTGGAGCTAAGCGGTCGACCGGACCGGTCGACCGCCGAATTGTCAAATGTGTATAACGGCTAGTTTTTCAAATGGTTTTTTGGTCTTTTTGCCTACTTGTAGCTGTTGTATTGGGGTGCTATATATACCCCATTGCTGCTCTTCCTCTCTTTAACTAAGAAATCTATGTTTGTGTTTAACAAAGTGCTAAGATTGTTTAAGAGCTGTTTAAAGAGCTGATCTCATTAATCTGTTTTCAAGAGAAGTTTTCTTCTTCAACAAGAAGTGGCCTTCAAATTCTTTTGGGATCATCTTCTACTATTCTTCTTGCTTAAGAAGTTTTCTAAACTCTTATATAGCTTGTTATTTCACTTTCATTTCAGTTAGCTATATTTATTGAGTTTGATTCACTGTTATCACACACACATATTTGAGCTTAAAATTTTCATACTATATAGTGTGGGTTGTGGGGTGTAATTTAGTGAGTGTGAGCTTCATTGTGTTCTCACTTGTTATTTGAGAACAAATCATTGTATTCAACCTTTATTTGTGAGAATCACTTGTAATACACTTGTACACCGAGAGAAGTGTGAGGAGAAAGAGACGGGGTCGAATCCAATAGGAGTGGCGTCGATTGACGAACCTAGGGAGAGGTTGTAATCGAGCACTTGAGGGGGAGGACACGGGCTAGGTTCCTACACTTAGTGTGTAAAGTGTGATTGTGAGTGATTGTGTAGTGTGAGAGTTTTCGATGATCTTGTAAACCGAGTGTGTAGAAGTTCCGGCTTCCAAACCGGATTGTGATAGTGAATATCTCCTCGAGGTGAGGAGCGGGGACGTAGGTCGTGGGGACCGAACCTCGTAAACATATCGTGTGTTTGTGTTTTGTTTGTCTCATATTTTATTTGTGCATAGTCTTATTACTTTTATTGTTCATATCTATCTCTTGCAAGAACATATTGTACAACATAAGTTTAATTAGCTTTTAATTGGGATTAGATAATCATAAGACCCTAATCACCCCCCTCTAGGGTCTAACAATTGGTATCAGAGCTTGGTGCTCTTCGATTTAAGGACTAACCGCCTTGAGTTAAAGATTCAAGTTATTGTAGTTGTGCTAATCTAATTTTAATTATATTGTGTCTCTTGCATTTCATCGTTATGGATATGAATGATTCATCTTGCTTAGGATATGCTATTAATATTGCTCCTCGTTTGGATATTTTTCCCTATGCTCAATGGCGTATTAGATTCAAACTTTTCGTTCAATCTAATCAATTTGATTTGTGGGAAATTATTGAGGATGGCTATGTTGTTCCCATTTCGGAAAAATCCAAATGGAGTGAGAATGATAAAAGATTGTTTAATATGAACAAGCTTTTGTTAGAATATTTGATTAACATTTTTCACTCATCGTTTTCTAACAAATTTGCTAATTTTGATAGTGCTTATGCTTTATGGAAACTAATTGAAGCACATGAAGGGAAATTGGAGGCTATTCAACAAGCGTTGGAAAATCCCGCTTTGAGTTCTAAAGAAGCCTCATCTCCATGTACAATACCACTAGGTGATAACCCTAGTGAGGTATGCGAGCTTGATAACGATAATATTATTACTTTTGTTGAACTTGCTCTTGAATTTGAAAAATTACATAATTGATATATTGATGTGAAGAGTAAGTATACAAATATGAAATCCATTCATGAAACACTAGCAACTAAGTTTAATTTTATTGCAAATGAAAATATAATTCTTAAAGAATGCAATGAAAATTTGAAAATCGAAAATGCTAGTTTGCTTCATGAAAAACGTGATGCTATGTTAGAAGTAGATAAGTTAAAATCTATGATGAGTAATCTTGTTTATCCTACTTCTAGTAGCAATGCTTGTATGCACAATGATGAGTTGAATCAAATGAGAAAAAGAATGTCTACCTTAGATTCAACACTAAACATTTGTATTGCTAATAATAAAAAGCTTATGGACTTATGTGCAAAGTTCAATGTTAATTCTTCTAAGAAACCTATTCACTATGCACATATGTATGACAAAATTCACAAATGCTCTATTTGCGGTCTTAAAGGCCATTTAGCTCAATTTTGTCATAATGCACCAAAAATTGACAAGCCTATTCATGATTGTGCATCCCATCAAGCTTCTTTATCACATACACATGTACACACACCTAGTGTAAATCATAAACATGCTCATGTGTACAAATATGATTATTGTGATCGCTTTGGTCATTTGGCCATGTTTTGTTTCGATTTAAAAAGAAATTCTCATTTGCAAAATAATTACAAAGAAAAATTTATTTTTGCAAATAAACCACGTGTATTCCATTTTGGTCAACACAAACCATTCAAACCTCTATATTGCACAAATTGCAATCGTATGGGTCATGTTTACAATTTTTTCTTTGATCGTATCGGTGCACAAAATACGCCCAAGCGGGCTCATAACCCTAGGGCCATAGATTTAAATGATAGGGGTCATGTCCCAAGTTCTAGTGGTACCAAAATGATTTGGGTACCAAAATAATTTTTACAATTTTTTTGTTTTTTCTTTTTTTTTTTGTTTTGTTCTTATTTTGAATAATTAGCTTTTTGAGCTTTTAATGACAAATTGTATTCTTTATACTAAAAATAAATTATTTGTTTGTTTTTATGATTAAAAACACTTACATAGATCTTATAAAACTTTTATTATATCATAAAACATTTTTCCAAAAGGTCTAAATCATAAAAAATCTCAAAAAAATTTTTCAAAATCACCTGTCTCTTTCACTTTCTCGCGGTCGACCGACCCGGTCGACCGACGATCTCTCTGTAATTGTTTCGGTCGACCGTGTCGATCGACCGACCGGAATTTACTGCAGCAGTTTAGAACTTTTATCGGGTCTTCGGTTTTGTTATTGGATATCTGTTTTGGACCCGAACTGCCCATCACCATTGATTTCTTTTTGGGATAAATCTCAGTCGTTCCATCATCCTTTCCTTAACCTGACTCTTCATGTTCCCCTCACTTTGAATTTTTCCCTAAATCTGTTCGGTTTCCCCACGGTCGCCCGCCTCTGGCATCCGCCGATCTCAAATCGGTTCTTCACATCTATTTCATCTGGGATTTTACTAGGTAACCAATCTCTCAACTCTTGATCTCCTTTCCTTGATTAAATGCTTATTTTTCTGGATCTAGGGTTTCTGTTTTAGGGCAATTTTTTAAATTTGCTCTAAATTCTTGCTGTTTACAGGAAGTTGATAATTTCTGTTATCCTTTCATAATCATGCCTCCCAAGCCCCCTAAAAAGAGATCAAAACCAGAGTCTAGTTCCTCCTCAATAAAAGCTTCACATTATGAGGATTACCTTCTTTTTAAATCTCTTGTTAGGAAATACAGGGAACTGTGTAAATTGAAAATCATCCCAACTAGATATATCAAATATCCTGAGTTATTCATGTATAACACTGAGTCTATCCTTCACAATGTTGGGTTAGATAGGTTGCTAGATGAGGGACATAAAGTTCCTTATTATCCATTTCTTGTTTATTTGTTTTATGCGAACCTGTCCACAACATCCTCTGCTGATGGTAGTCTGACCATTACCTCATCAGTTAAAAATATTGAAATAACCTTTTCTGCCAACGAACTTGCGGGGATTCTTGATATCCCAACAGGTGACGTTGATCTCATGTCTGTTGAAGTTGGTAATCCAGATGTTGACTAACTCATGTTTAAGCCCGATTGCTCTTACCCCATGAATAACAATTCTCTCAATCCCAATGCAAAACTCATTGCTAGAATTGTTTCTCAGAACTTAATTCCCAAAACCGGTAGCTTTGATCATTTTGCCTCTGATAAGATTAATGCTGTTTTCGCCAT
Organism: Asparagus kiusianus; assembly: GCA_022839385.1. Lineage (NCBI taxonomy): Eukaryota > Viridiplantae > Streptophyta > Magnoliopsida > Asparagales > Asparagaceae > Asparagus > Asparagus kiusianus. The sequence continues at coordinate 461,358 of BQKN01060450.1, read as the reverse complement.
TTTTGCCAAAATCAAAGTAGATTGGGCAACTGTGTTTCTAAACAATATGGCGTCAAAGCATACAAAATTCCTACCTTTTGGATCCTTTCTCACTCTCATCTTTCAACATTTCAATGTTGACCTCACAAATGAACCCAAGATTAAATCCAAGAAGGACTTCTTTGATAAGGTTTCTCTTTCTAGAATGCAGATGTCCATTTCTGGTTCCACTCCATCATCATCCTCTCGTTCCCAGTCTAGAGCTTCTTCCTCATCCACTTCTGATATTTGTGATCGTCTGGATCGTCTTGAGACTCAGTTCTCAAACGTTCAGAAGAAGGTCTCATCTATCCAGAGTGATGTTAGGACCATTCTATCATATCAGCGTAAGTCTCTAGGGATTCCGAATCCTCCTTCTAGTTCTGAGTCTGATTCTGAGGAGGGTCCTGCTGATGGATCAGGATCTTCAGATGGTGATGGTAATGGTGATGGTAATGATGATGATGATAGTGATGGTGGTGGTAATGACTGTTTTGAGTTCCTTTATGTGATGTTCATATTTTTTTTGATGTTCTATTTGGGGTTGTAAAACTTGATAACTCTGTCTTATTTGAGTGTAATAACTCTATGATGCTTTGTGGAACAATGTGGAACAAGCTATGTATGGATTTATGTGATTTTTTTTATGTATGGATTTGTGTGACCTTTTAAGTTTTGCATATTTATACACATCTATGATGCCTAAATGATGATTTGTGACCTTTTTTATTTTCTCTTGATCAATGCATGGTTGAAATAATAATCATGCTTTGTATGTGGAAATTTAGTTACTTATATTGTTTATGCATATGTTTAATGGATAATTGTTGTTTTTAGCTCCTATATATGCTAAATAGATGCCATTCAGTCAATTTGACAGGGGGAGATTTTGGTATACATTTTTATCTGTGCTTATATGCAGGGGGAGCGTTGCTCCAAATTTGTTTCTTTTTCCCTTTTTGATGTTGTCAAAGGGGGAGAAAATACCACATATGGACATATGATTTATTCATGTTTTGGATTATATGTGGGTTATTTGTTTAGAATTCGTATTCATATATAAATTGTTTGCCATCATCAAAATGGGGGAGATTGTTGACCCTATAGTTTTGATGATGATTTGACAAACAATTTATTACTAATAAGTTTTCTAGTGTTTTGTGTTTATGCTCTCTTTTAAGGTATTTCAATACACGCCAATCAAGTGTTAAAGATTCAAGTTCATTTGCGTGGATTTGCCTAGGTATATGTTTAGTACGCTTACATATAGTGTATGATTATATCTAAGCTCAATATATGTACACGTAACACAATTTTTGAAGTTTTTCTATCATATAAATGATTTCTCATCAAACGTTGTTACAATAACTTTTCTCTCATGTTTACAGCTCTTTAATATTTCATTGTATATATATAATATATGCATAATATATATAAACATATTTACAAGTTCTATATCAATTTTCACTTTTATATAAAAACAGGTTTTCTAAGCATTTCTCAAAAACAGGTAGTTTTCAAAAACGAAAATTGATTTTCCAAAAATTCTTTTTTAAACATGTTTATTTTATGATTTAGAAACTTTTCCCAAAGTTTCATTATTTTTGGATTTGATTTGATATTTTTTTTGGAATTTTAAACTAGCCCCAAAACCTGGAAACTCACATATATCAGGTTTCGGTCGACCGGTACAGTCGACCGACGGTTATTCCTTTTCTGAGCTAATTTCCAGAGAGCCTTCCGGTCCACCGAAAATTTAGTCGGTCGACAGCCAGTCTTGAACTCGTGTTTTCTGAGGATTTTGAGCTAAGCGGTCGACCGGACCGGTCGATCGCCGAATTGTCAGATGTGTATAACGGCTAGTTTTTCAAATGGTTTTTTGGTCTTTTTGCCTACTTGTAGCTGTTGTATTGGGGTGCTATATATACCCCATTGCTGATCTTCCTCTCTTTAACTAAGAAATCCAAGTTTGTGTTTAACAAAGTGCTAAGATTGTTTAAGAGCTGTTTAAAGAGCTGATCTCATTAATCTGTTTTCAAGAGAAGTTTTCTTCTTCAATAAGAAGTGGCCTTCAAATTCTTTTGGGATCATCTTCTACTGTTCTTCTTGCTTAAGAAGTTTTCTAAACTCTTATAAAACTTGTTATTTCACTTTCATTTCAGTTAGCTATATTTATTGAGTTTGATTCACTGTTATCACTCACACATATTTGAGCTTAATATTTTCATACTATATAGTGTGGGTTGTGGGGTGTAATTTAGTGAGTGTGAACTTCATTGTGTTCTCACTTGTTATTTGAGAACAAATCATTGTATTCAACCTTTATTTGTGAGAATCACTTGTAATACACTTGTACACCGAGAGAAGTGTGAGGAGAAAGAGACGGGGTCGAATCCAATAGGAGTGGCGTCGATTGACGAACCTAGGGAGAGTTTGTAATCGAGTACTTGAGGGGGAGGACACGGGCTAGGTTCCTACACTTAGTGTGTAAAGTGTGATTGTGAGTGATTGTGTAGTGTGAGAGTTTTCGGTGATCTTGTAAACCGAGTGTGTAGAAGTTCCGGCTTCCAAACCGGATTGTGATAGTGGATATCTCCTCGAGATGAGGAGCGGGGACGTAGGTCGTGGGGACCGAACCTCATAAACATATCGTGTGTTTGTGTTTTGTTTGTCTCATATTTTATTTGTGCATAGTCTTATTACTTTTATTGTTCATATCTATCTCTTGCAAGAACATATTGTTCAACATAAGTTTAATTAGCTTTTAATTAGGATTAGATAATCATAAGACCCTAATCACCCCCCCTCTAGGGTCTAACAAAAACATCTATGTATTCCCTGATGAGGGCAATCAACTCTTCCTTCTCGTCTAGCGGAAGTCTATCGCTGACGAATATGGGCTAGGAATTCACGTCATAGTCCATATTCACCTGGACCACTTTGTATTCGGTAGGAGGTTCTCTTTGTTTGAATCTGTAGGTGTAAATTTTGATCTCCTGAAATAGGGATTTCATTTGTATTGATAAGAATAGCTTATTACAAACTAATAAATCAAAGTTACAACAGAAGCGAAAGGAATGCCCTCCTAGTTTAACGTGGGGACTTTGGTTGGGATAGGATGCCTCGCTCAGTTCTCGTACTAAGTCTGCTTCCCTTGGACGATTCGATCGAGGTTGGTGGTGAGTTTCGGTACACAGTAGAAACTCTTATTAATCAAGTTCGGGTCTCTGAGTTTAGTGGCGATCAAGGCCGAGAGCTCAAGGATGATGGTCTAGTTAACTGGTCGTATTAATCAATGAATTGTGTAGGAACAAACGAACTTCAAACCCCTTTCCTGTTATCAGGAGAGGTTCTTAAATAGAAGAGAGACGGCGTGGTCACTCCCTGAATCATGGGATATGACCAAGTACTGTTGGGAGATACCATGCTTCTCACTTGTACCATGAGTAGCCGTTTGAGGGCTCAGAGCACGGTACTCCCTCTCTTTCACGTCGCGGGGAGTGGGAAGGCCCATTCCTGTACGTGGCATCGCGGCTGCCTGGTGTTCTGGCGAGTTTGACGAACTTGCCAACCGCCCAGCTAATTGCTTGAATGTGTAGACGAATCTTGGTCACCTTGCACGGGCTTGACTCGTGCAGGCGAGTCGAGCATGCAGCCGAGTTTAGCGACCTAGTGGATTTGACCGGTCACTTGTACTGTGGACAAACGCTTGATGGGCTTGGAGTACTTATGCTCCTTCCCATCATGTCGTGGGAAGTAGGAAGACCCATCCCTATACGTGATATTGTGGCTGCTTAGTACTCGAGCGAGTCTGGCGGATTGCTTAGTGGATAGCTTGGTGGATTGCTTGGCGGATTGCTTGGTGGATTGCTTGGTCATTCAGGCGAATCCTAGCAGCTTGAGTGAACTTGAATCGTGCAGGCGAGTCAAGTAAGCATGCGGATTTGGCGACTGTAAGGATTTGACTAGCCACTAGTACTGTGGGCGGCTACTTGATGGGCTCGGAGTGCTGTACTCCTTCCCTTCATGTCGTGTAAAATGGGAAGACCATCACTGTACATGATATTGCAGTCACTAGGTACTCGAGCGTGTCTGGCGAGCCTAGTGGTCACCTGGATTCTCGCTTGAGCGCGTGGGTGAATTCAACTCCTGATTCTGCAAGCGAATCAGACGTGCAGGCGAGATTTTTATCGCTTGGCGGATCGCCCACTCTTAACTTCTATGGCTTCTAACCTCCAAATAATCGTCGCCATTTTCGCTTCCGACGCAATGTTTGACTCCAGGGAAAGACCACTAGACTTAGATTGGGAAACTGATGAAACCCTGTCATCACAATGTTCTCACTGCATTGTTTTCTTGAATAAACTCTCTAGAAATTCCTAAGCTTCATTTGCGTTTTTCCTCATAAAATCTCCCTGACATATCGATTCTAAAAATATTTTTAAAGAATAGTCCAATCCTTCATATATGACTTGGCACAATCGCCATTTTTCTAGACCATGATGAGAACATTGGATTAAAAGATCTTTGAACCAGTCAAAATATTTCTAGAATGGCTCTCCCGGGACAATTTTGAAGTTTTAAATGTTGTTCCTAAGCTTTACGGTTTTGTGAATAGGGAAAATTTTCTTAAGAAAAACGGTGACAAATTCTTCCCAAGTTGAGATGGAATTTGTCGGTAAGCTGTACAACAATATTTTAGCTTTGTCCTTAATGGAAAATGAAATAAATCTGAGCTTAATTGCATCTTCGGTTATGTAGGCATCGAAAAGTGCCGATAGGTTCCCGAACATAGCTCGGCGTCAACGAGCGACGATCGAACGTCACTACCTGGTTCACAAGAACTCAAATGACGCCGGTGAGCGACTGAAGCAAACCGACGGATTACGAGAGCCGACAGAATGTCAGAATCACGAGGATACGGGTTGACCGAAAACCCCGCGATCACCGCAATTGGGCCAACGCCCGCCATGCCCCGATCACCCCACTGATAATCCAACCATCGGGGCCTACAGAGCTCGCCGTCACGATTCCAACGCATCCGAAATCACTCAAATCCGAGTTCGGACGAAAAGTCAACGGCGAGTCAACGGCGGGACAACGGCAGAACAACGGCACAGCCTCGGACTGCGTTGAGACACCCAAGTGGGCCTCGGCAGGCCCGAGACACCCGAGGGGTGTCTTGGCAAAGCCAAGACACCCCAGGGGTGTCTCGGCCAGGCCGAGACACCCCAAGGGTGTCTCGGCCAAGCCGAGACACCCTAGGGGTGTCTCGGCCAAGAGCCGAGACACCCCCTAGGGGGTGTCCTCAAGGCAGCCCCCTACCCCCCTCTCATTTGCCTATAAATAGAGGCCCTTAGCCTCCATTCTCTGGGCTCCGGAATTCAAGGCTGAATTATCTTAGTCAAGGATTCCTCTTGTGTGAAGCGGCGAAGCCCTGCCGGAGTGAGGAGTCAGAGTCTGCAGGAGAGCGGCGAAGCCCTGCCGGACCGAGGAGTCTCCACTGTCATTCACCCCCCCTTTCCTTAGTGTTGCTCCTTAGTGGCGACACTAAGAAGAGCTATTATCTCGTTTTAGCCGAGATATACGCTTATAACCTCTAGATCTTGCGCGGATCGACGAGGTTCTGTTTCTATATCCTACGCGGATAGACGAAACTCTGCCGGATCTTACCGGCAAGGATCTTGAAGAGTCGGCGGTCCACGGACATCGACGTCCCCGTCACAGGCCAACAACCCACGCAAGCGAGACCGTACCAAACCGGGCTCTCGTGTTTATTTTCGTTTAAGTTGTAATCTTTTGTTTTCATTTAAACTCTTTTGTAACGCTCGAAGTTGTAACAGATCTCGAAAAAGAGAACAAGCAATGAAAATAGCAACTTTTACCGGAAACAGGTTAATTCTCTCATTTTAATCATAATACACACTTCCTCAAATTCTGAGATAAATATATATACATCTTCTGTTTCATTACTAAGGAATTTGGGAAGCATGTTTATGTAATACGGTCTAAGCTCGAAATTTACTCCATTTACTTTGGGGAGTCTTATGCAAGATAGAATTGCATTTCTAGTAGGGTAACACATATCCTGGAGAACGAGTTGATTTGCCATTTCTTGGATTGGTTCAACACGGATTAAACGATGAGAATTATCCCGAACCCAAGTTTTCTACACCAAAACAAATTTTTTTTCTTTTTAAGGAAAGAAAGAAAATTATTATTTTTTATATATGAAAAGATAACGAAAAAGAAAAAAAATCCTAACTACAACAAATCAAAGCAATCACTTTTCAATCACTCTAATTCTAGAGTTTAGCCTAACTCAACTAGACCAGCTCCTAACCAAAAACTCCTACAGTGAAAAGATTAAAGTTTTACCAGGTAGTTAGCGATGTAAGGAATGTACTAGAGGGTGATCAAAGATCAATTAAATACCTCTTTCCTTACGGAGCGCTTTACGCAACCCCTAAACCTTGCCTTAGACACCAACTAATCTGAGAAAACTTAAACCGGTTCACTTAAGGATTTATTGTTCCTTATTGAGCTCGAATCCTTAGGGGCCAACGTCTAATGAGTTTTAGAAGGCTTGGGTTTGTGAAGTGAGGAATTAGTGATTTGTGGGCTAAGGAAAGGGTGATAAAACCCCTTACCTTATCTTGATTGGAGGTTTTGTCCTTAAAAATGTTTTAAGTGTGTGCTAAATCAAGTGCTACAATCACTTTGGTGAATTCCTACACTATATGAAATGCAGCCCTAGAAATTAAAAGCGACTAAAAAGGATGATAAAAAGAAAATCTTTTTTTAATTATGGTCAACAACAATCAAATATGAGAAGAGTGTTTTTGTTTGAATTTATTATCTTGTTAGTTAATGTTCAAGTGAAAGGTGGATTTTATTATGGTCAACAAAAATAAAATCTTTTTTTTAAATCCTAAGTGTCTCTAATTGTGAAGCTAACTAAAAAGGGTGGAATCGAAAACTAGAAATAGGACTTACCCGAAAGCAATTCTCTAAATTCTTGATCTTCAATCCAAGACTTTCAAGCTCCAAACGGTTTCTTCACAAGAAAACACACAAGTTGAAGAACCAAAATAATAAAATTCTATTTTAGCACCTTCCCCAGCAACGGCGTCAAAAACTTGATGCGCCATAATTTTGTACCAAAATTACAAGTGAACAATTTATCAAGTTATAGTATAAAAAATATCGATCTCACGAGGAAGGTGATTTTAAGAGATTATTAGAATTGGTTCTTATGTTTGTGCGTGACAATTAGAAATAAAGAATAAGTATGATTATGGAGAGAGATGTGATGAGTGATTTTTGTGAATATATGCAAGAGATAATAAATTGAATTTTAGAGAAGAAAGAATCAAAGAATAAATGAAATCACAAGGCAAGAAAGAAGAATGAATAAAAACAAGAAATAAAACCAAGAATGAAAAGAAAATTTAAGAAAGTTAAGATGGTGGATTCAAAAGAGGTAAGAAATCTAGAATATAATCCACTAGCTAATTTTAATTACAAAATACAAACTATTCTCTTTTTATCATAATTCAACTTAGATTTATTAAACATAGACTATCAAACCATTTAAAGAAAGTATAACCTATCAAATTATCATCTAAGTTAAAATTACTATTCATGATAAGAATAACAATAAGATAATAATCCTACAAGTTATAAGAATAACCTATCAAACCATTTAAGATAAGTATAGATTATCAAATTCTTCTTCTACCGATTAGTTCTCTAGTTCATTATTCTAAACATGAACATTTTAAGTGAAAGAGAATAATTCATAAAATATAAAAGAAATTAGACTAGTTTTATGCAATTCTAAAATTCCTACAAGAATTAATTTCACATCTTAAGAAATAAAAACAAGAAGAAAAGAACTAATTACAAAAATAAAAAGAAGAGAAAAATCTAAACTATGAACAAGAAATAAATCTAACTACAAAGAATAAAAATCTAAACTACAAAATAAATTGCAGAAATGAAATGCAAGAAAATAAATCTACTCTACAAATTAAAGTACAAAAAGAAATAAAAAAGACAAAAAATAAATCTACACTACAAGCATTAATGTAAATCTAACTAATAAGAAATAATAAAGAAATTAAAAAAAAGAAACAAAAGAGAAAAATAAAAGAAATGCAAACCTTCAAATTGCTCTTCATCTCCATCCTCATCATTCAACAAAGATGAGAAAAGAAAATTTAAACAGGAGAAAAATTATTATTATTAATTGCAACAAAACTTACAATTTTTAGAAGGCCTTCTCAATTAAGAGTAGTCCTCCTCTTCAAATGGAGTTATAAAATTTTTCACACCTCTAACCCCTCACTCTCTACCCCTATTTATAGTAAACATCAGTGAATAAGAGCCATTGGATTGAAATCTTTTCCAAAACCAACAAATTTCAGCCTTAGATCTATAACAAACTGTACGATGGTATTGATGCAAGCATCGATACAGGCATCGATGCAGGCATCGATGCCTGCCTTCTTCTGGTTGTTGTCCGCTGAACTCTTGTATTTGGCTGTTGGGCTTGTGTCTTGGGCTTTGGCTTGGACTTTTGGGCTTAGCATTTTCTCTTGATTTTCCATTGGACTTTGAATTATTTCTTAAATATTTGAAAGAATTCCTTTGGCTTCATGGGCTTCATTTCTTCATTAAATCAAGGGCTTTTTGTTGAGAGATGAGAGTTTGGGCTCTTATTCTTCATTAACCTGCAATTAAAGATAAAAGCGATTATTAGTGGTATATTTATTCATATAAAATAGATAATGAGTGTATAAAATCGTAATTAAAATGTGATTATCACGTCCAGTGAAGATGACTTATACAGCAAAAACTTATGTGAGGATATTCATTTAGGAGATCGTGTGACCGTATGGAGTTCTAGAGATGATTGTATCAGACCGAGGTTCAATTTTCATTTCACATTTTTGGAGGAGCTTTCTGAATTCTTTCGGTAGTCACTTGTCGTATTCTAGTGTGTTCCACCCGTAGATAGACAGACTGACGGAGAGAGTCAACCAAGTGTTGGAGGATATATTACGGGCATGCATTATTGATTTCCAGAGTAGTTGGGAGGATCACATCCTATTGATTGAGCTTGTTTATAACAACAGTTATCAAGCGACTATTGGCATGGCACCGTATAAAGCACTATACGGAGGCCTTGTAGATAGCCTATTTGTTGGGCAGGACCAGAGAACAGCTTATTGCTTGGACCAAAACTCATAAGACAGACCACATAGAAGGTGGCATTAATTCGGGAGCACATTCTTATAGCGTAAAGCAGATAGAAGAGCTATGCAGATTAGAGGAGACGACCGTTAGAGTTACATTGTAACATTCCATTTTTTTTTCTTCATTTGATCGGTTACTGTTATCAATACTGATCCATAAGTTAGTAAATTCTTTCCTTCATTGCGTCTCAGATAATCTTCTAGCATGATAATTTTAAACTTAGCTAATTTCCATATTATGATTTAGTTAACGAAGTTATAGCATGCATACAAACTTAGCATGTAAACCTGAACCAACCATGCCTTAAACTTTATTTAGAGATAACATAATTATTAAATACCTAATTTGAAACCCTCTAATTTACATAGCTATTTAAATAGTTCAGCCATGATAGTGGGTGAAATTTTGCACAAAAACCCTCAACTTTGGCCAAATTGAAGATTTCTCTTCACATGGGCTTATATATGTGTACCCTCCACCTCTCATTTTGCCATTTAAGAAGAAAAATATCTTCAAAACCTCCTCCCTCTCCTCTGAACGTCCCTAGCACCTCTCCTCTTATAAAAAAAAGAAAAAAAAAGATTCCAAAAGCCTTCATCTCTCAAGAACATTGAAGAAGGAGTGGAGAAAGAAGGTAGTTGAGAACTTCGGAGGAGGAAGTGGAGCAAGTCCCAACCCAAGGCGAAATTCTCTGTTGCATGTTGTCATTAAGGGTGTTAGAACTAAAATTATATGATTTAATTTAAATTTAGTCTTGCATGTAACATTTTAGGGCTTGCATGTCAATGTTATCTTGAAACAGAAATTTCGTGCAGAAATTTCTAGCAGGATACTCTATCATTAAAAAGATCATAACTTTCTTTATATATATTCAAATAAAGAAATTCTTTATGTTCTAGAAATTAAACTTTTGTGGCTTTCATTTGAGACCCTGTTTGTTTAATTATAAAATTATTTACTAGTTTGAAAGTATGGTTTAACTCAGTACATGTGTCTAAAACTGTCTGCCTGAGTTATGTCCTTTGTAAAGAGCATATATCTCAACATATACCATGCATCCATGAAATTCTTTCTGTTCTAGAAACTAAACTTTAGTGTATTTCATTTGAGACCCTGTTTTTTTAATTCTAAAATTATTTACTAGTTTGAAACTATGGTTTAACTCAGTGCATGTGTCTGAAACTGTCTGTCTGAGTTATGTCCTTTGTAAAGAGCATATATCTCAACATATACCATGCATGCATGAAATTCTTCTATTCCTGAAACTAGACTCAATTGTCCTTCCATTTATATGAGTTTAAATTAATCCAAATAACGTTTGGTAAGTCTAAACCTAGTTCTAATAGCTAGTATAGGTACTGGCAATTTCAGTCTACCCCTATGTTGTTTTGCATGTAACATGCATTATAAAAATAAAAATTTGATGAAACTAATGGGACTTGGAATCTAATCTATTATATCACTTATATACCAATTTTGAGCTCATTTACATAGTGTTAATTACCAGAAATAAATCAATCATTCCAGATAGTAATCTATGTTTTTCTGTTATAGTTTTAATAAGTATTGTTTGCTAAGAGCATAACACTTACTATACACTATGCATTGATGTAATATTTTTTATATTATAAAATTAGACTCATAATGGAGTCATTTGGAACTGGTTTCATGCATTTTGGACATTAATTGTTATACCATTTATTCACCTAAATCTGCTGCAAGTACACTACTGGTGCTGCTATGCATGTTAGAGATATTGGATGTAATCATCTAGAATGTAGCTTATACCATTATAAGCTTTAAGTTAGAAAATTATACAAGACATAGTATTTAGAATCTCATATGGGTATACATGTATATAGGACTAAGAATCTTGGATTCATTTGTTGGCCGAGAGGATCCCGGCATAATTGGTAGGTAACTTTTCATTGTTTTCTCTCAAGTCTTTGACAGTTCGATTGATTACTTTCTTGAAATTCCTGCTAGTTAGTTTCTCATGCTAATTTCTATATCTTATCACTTTCGTAATATTCCTATTTGATTCACTTCATGCGTGGGTTCTTTGTGATTGCTTAGCCATTGTTATCCTAATGTTATTTATTTCAGTTTCATACCTTCGATATCCTCGAAAGATTATATTGTGATAGTTAGACTTGCTTCGATGATTCGACTATTGATAATGATAATATTCCATCTTTTGTTGTTGATTGATAATCTATAATCATGGATTATGCCCTGTGTGAAGCAAGCTTCACTGGTGGGTGGTAATGTTAATATGTTCCAGTTAGGACAATGCCTTGTGTGAGGACGCAAACCGGTGGGTGTATAAAGGCATGCGTGGTTTATTGAATATCCCATTAGTGGGAAGTTTAGAATCCTGAATATTAGATCTTAAGTATTCATATCTACATTGTTATTCATTGCGATTAATGACCATGAAATTAGTATGGCAACTTAATGATGAGATCCCCTTGTTCAAGTTTGATATCTATGTCTATCATTTTCATTTGTTCCCTTGTATACCCGAGATTTATATGGTTACCTATTGGGCCTTAGGCTCACCCCTATTATTTCTGAATCCACTCGCAGGTCATACTTTCGGCTAGGATAAGGGGATTGAAGACCCCGAATTTGAAGATTAGCTCCAGAGGAAATTTTAGTAGGATTTAATTCGTGTTCACTTTTGTAGTACTTTTGACTTATCAAATATGAACTAATGTTCGTGGCTATAATCATTATTGTAATATTTTGTAGTTCCTTTAGTGTTCTTCTATTTTGGTATTCTATGGACTCTGCTGTCAACCTCGTGATCCTGAGTATTGCATATACATTTCCATTGCTTTATTTTTTGCCCTTTAGTATATTTATATTGTGATGTGCATAAAGATTTAGCAGGTTGACCATTCTCATTACAGATAGGTCATGCCCAAATTTTTATGTACCTCCCAGAGGGGTGTTACAAAGTGGTATCAGAGCACAGGTTGACACTTTAAGAGTCATACATAAAATACCAAGGGGACTTAGCGATGATTTGAGTTGGTGTCAAACACCAGTCATGGAAAAATTATCTTTTCCTGACATTCTTATAATATCTAGACTTCTATTAGATTGGTTTTGTACCCTTGGGTAATAATAGATATCTTTTGGCAGGAATGGTAGATTCTGATTCAAATGTTTCTGGGATGGAAGGATCCATTAGTAGCGGGGATGTGTGGTCAACACATTCAGATGATTGGGAGATCAACTCTAAGGAGACTGATCTAGAGGAGACATTTTGGGAGAGAGTGGGTTACTCTCCGATTGGCTATCACACCTGTGGGCAATTGGCGAAGAGTGGCGAGCTTGAGAGTGAGGACCCCAAAGAGGAGGACCCTGAAGAGGAGGACCCCAAAGAGGATCAGGACCCTGAAGAGGAGGACCCCATAGAGGAGGATCCCGAGGAGGAGGACCCCGAGGAGGACCCTATAGAGGAGGATCCCGAGAAGGAGCCGGAGGAAAACCCTATGGAGGATGAGGATCCAGAGAAGGAGCCAATGGAGTTGGAATTTGAGGTTATGTAGGAGCCTCTACTTGGTGGGATACTAGAGGATATTCCACTTGGATAGGAGCTCGACTTGGGTGAGGAGGATTGGGCATAGGAGGATGAGCCAATGGTGGAGGATCCTATTGAGGACGATGAGCAGGATGAGATCAGCCTAGATGGTGATGAACCACAGCCAATTGAGGACTCCGATACAGAGTCTACTTCTAGCAGCTCTTCCACCTCTTCCTAGAGGTTGACCCATTGGGTCACTAACCTTAGGAATCGTATTACTTTTGGCTTTTGGGTGGACACCCAAGTGTGGTGTATTTTTGGATTGCATACATTCATCTATATCTTAGATATAGATTATTATACTTTTGTAGAACTCTTGTATTGATGAATATGTGTATGTTAATATTATATCAATGAGAAAGATTTTGGAGAAATTAGTACTCTAGGTTGATTGCTGACGTTCCTTATGTATATATATTATATGAGTAATAAAGATATTTCAATGTGAGTACTATGAGTAACAGTGGAATCTGAGCCTTTGCTATATTTTCATGTAGATAATGGTGAGAACAAGAGCAAATCAGACCCCAGATAGGGAAGGACAACGCATGGAGAATTTGGAAGAAGGATCTTCTGTTCCTATTGAAATGACAAGGAATACCAGCAAACGGCCTGTTGCTCAAGCAGAACAATGCAAGATCCATTAGAACGATTGTCGGAGATCCTCGAGCAGCGTATCAACCCTAGAGGCAACCAACCAACACCCGCTATCTCAGCCCTAGTATAGTTTCGGAAGCTCACACCTCCATCTTTTCGGGTACCAGTGACCCTTTGGTGGCGGAGGATTGGATTCTACAAATGGAGAAGATATTTACAGTCTTAAATTGCACAGAGGACCAAAAGGTGTCCTTTGCCGCCTTTCATGTTTAGAAGTGAAGCTGAACATTGGTGGAGGGCAACCATAAGAATGGAAAGGGCTGCGTAAAGACAGATTGATTGGGATAGATTTGTGGAACTTATGAATAAGAAATATATTCCGGATGGTGTTAGAGATTAGTGGGCTATCGAGTTTCAAGAGTTGCAGCAAAACAGCAAGACAGTACAGGAGGATGAGGGTAAGTTTACTCAACTATCAAGGTTTGCTCCACATGTGATTGCTGAAGAATCTGATAAGGCCAAGAAGTTTCAAAGAAGACTCAAGGGAAATATCCGAGGAAAACTAGTGGCTCTGAGGATCAGGATTTACGCAGAACTGGTCGAGACTGCATTTGAAATTGAGAAAGACCAACTAGAGTATCAGGAGATCTGCAATAAGAAGTAGAATTCAGCTAAATGCCTACAGACTGAAGGAGATCCCATAACTAACAAGTCATCATCGAATCAACCCGGGAGGTCATCAACAATAAAATTTCTCTTTCGTCGTGATCGAACGAACAAGCCAAACAAGTCAGCACTCTAGATATTGCAGACTTCATCATGGATGTTACGAGTGTGGTCAACCTGGGCATTTCAAGAGAGATTGTCCAACCTTGAGGAATCAACAGATAACCGAGCGAGCACCAGGAAGAAATCGCACGGTTCGAACTAATGCCTAACAACAATCAAGTGCTCCGCAGCGGAAGGCTCAGTCCAACCAGAGTGTGCAGCAAAACCAGAGGAACCAGGGAAGAGTTTTTGCTCTGATAAGGAAGAATGCACAAGCATCGCCATCTGTGGTGGAAGGTACTCTTCCCATATGCTCATTCACCGCTCATGCACTTTTCGACACTAGATCTACACACTCTTTTGTATCCCCTCACTTTGCTAGGAACTTTCCTAATTCTCCGATAGTATTAAGTAGTGAGATAATTGTCTCCACACCTATGGGTGGTAGTCTCCTAGCAATATATGTTTATGAGAATTGTGGAGTTTTAGTGAGTGATCATGTCATGAATGCAGACCTTATATGCCTAGACATGTCAGATTTTGATGTTATCCTAGGAATGGATTGGTTAGCATCTCATCATGCTATGTAGACTGTTTGAGAAAATTGGTAAAATTTAAACCACTAACGGAGGTGAGTTTTGTTTTTCAAGGGGAAAGTAGAAGACCCCTTACACAATCTCATTTATGAAGGCTAACACATTATTGAGGCAAGGTTGTAGTGGATATTTAGCTTGTGTGATAAGTGACCAATTGAATGAGAAAAAGCTTTCAAATATACTTGTTGTAAGAGAATACCCAGATGTCTTTCCAGAAGATTTGCCAGGATTGCCTCCAAATAGGGAGGTAGAGTTTGCCATAGACTTGGTCCCAAGGACAACTCCTATATCTAAAGCCCCTTATTGATTTGCACCAGTTGAGATGAAGGAACTGAAGGAACAACTTCATTGGGAGCACCGGTCTTATTTGTGAAAAAGAAAGATGGGAGTTTGAGACTCTGTATAGATTAGAGAGTTGAATAAATTGACCATTAAGAATAAGTATCCACTCCCAATGATAGATGATCTATTTGATCAGCTTCAAGGAGCTTAATATTTTTCCAAGATTGTTTTAAGGTTAGGAGACCATCAGTTAAAGATTAAGCCTAAGGACGTAGCAAAGACAACATTCAGGACTCGCTACGGTCACAATGAATTTTTAGTGATGCCTTTTGGACTGACTAATGCGCCAACCGCATTCATGGATTTAATAAACCAGATATTCAAACAATATCTAGATCAATTCGTGGTGGTTTTCATTAATGACATCTTGATTTATTCTAAGAGTTACCAAGAGCATGAAGAACATTTGAGGATTGTATTGCAAACCCTAAAGGAACAACAACTATACGCAAAGTTTAAGAAGTGTGAATTCTGGCTAGAAAAGGTGATGTTTTTAGGCCATGTGATCACTAGAGATGGGATATCGTAGATCCAGCGAATGTTGAAGCTTTCGTGAACTGGCCGCGTCCCACCTCAGTGACTGAGATTCGTAGCTTTTTGGGACTAACAGAATATTATAGAAGATTTGTTAAGGACTTTTCCAAATTAGCAGCCCCTTTAACTTATCTGACTCGTAAGAATGTCAAATATATATAGAGTGAGAAATGCGAAGAACATTTTCAGGAGTTGAAGAAAGGGTTGGTAACCACTCCCATCCTCACTATCCCTACGAGTTCAGATAAGTTTGTGATATATAATGATGCATCTTCCAGAGGTTTAGGTTATGTTCTGATGCAGAATGAGAAGGTGGTGGCTTATGCCTCTAGACAATTGAGGCCTCATTTGAAGAACTACCACACTCATGATTTCGAATTGGCTGTTGTGATTTTTGCCGTGAAGATATGGAGACACTATCTATATGGGGTATCATGTGATATTTATACAGATCACAAGAGCCTAAAATATATATTTACTTAGAAGGAGATTAACATGAGACAAAGAAGATGTTGAAATTGCTAAAAGACTATGATGTAAATATCCTTTACCATCCAGGTAAAGCTAATGTAGTAGTAGATGCACTCAGTCGGAAGAATCATATTGCATTAGCTTGTTTGCTAACTAATCAATCTGAGTTAAGTAAGGAGCTTGAGAGAATTGAGATTGAAGTCAGAAAGTATTCTTCTGAAATGAAGATTTGTCAGATAAGCTTACAACCTACTCTGTTGGACCAAATCAAGGAGCGACAGAAGGAAGACAAGGAGCTAAGTGAGATAAGGAAGAATGTGGAACAAGGAAAATATTCAGACTATAAGATTCAAGATGGTGTTTTGAAGATGGGTAATCGCCTTTGCGTACCCAATGATGGGGAGCTTAAGGATCAGATATTAAGAGAAGCTCACCAGACCCTATATGCTCTTCATCCGGGTAGCACTAAGATGTATCAAAACCTTCGACAAAACTTCTGGTGGAACAACATGAAAAAGGAGATAGCTGAATTTGTGTCAAAGTGTTTAGCATGCCAACAAGTAAAGATTGAATATCAGAAACCATCAGGACTATTACAACCTTTGCCCATCCCAGAATGGAAATGGGATCACATCACCATGGATTTTGTTACTGGACTAACCCGCTCAACAAAAGGAGAGGATGCTATATGGGTGGTAGTTGACCGTCTGACCAAATCAGTGCACTTCATACCCTACAGGATGTCATATACCATGGAAAAGTTGACCAGCTTATACATTGATGAGATCGTGAAGCTCCATAGGATTCCCATATCCATTGTATCAGATCGAGACCCTCGTCTCACCTTAAGATTTTAGAAGAGTCTACATCGAGCTTTAGGGATTGGACTGAAGTTCAGCACCTCAGCACATCCTTAGACTAATGGACAATCTGAGAGAACGATATAGACTCTGGAGGACATGCTGAGAGCATGCACCTTAGATTTTTGAGGCAATTGGGCTACGTACTTGCCGCTAGTAGAGTTCGCCTATAACAATAGCTTTCATTCTAGCATTAGCATAACACCTTATGAAGCCCTATATGGGAGGCGATACAGATCCCCTATACGTTGGGAAGAGACCGGTGATCGTCGATTACTTAGACCAGACGTAATCCAAGAGACGACTGAGAAGATCCAAACCATTCGGCAATATATGCAGACGGCACAAAGTAGGCAAAAGAGCTATGCAGATCAACGATGCAAGGACTTATAATTCTAGGTTGGTGATCATGTTTTTTGAAGGCTACACCCATGAAAAGAATATCAAGAGGTGGTAAGAAAAGCAAACTCCGTCCGAGATACCGGGGCCATTCAAAATTTTGGAGAAGATCGGACATGTCGCCTACCAGCTAGCCCTACCCCTAGAATTAGAGAAGATCCATAATGTGTTCCACATCTCCAACCTGAAGAAGTACGTACCAGACCCAAGACATATCATTTCGCACTAAGCTTTGCCCCTACGTTAGGATCTATCTTATGAAGAACGATCGGTTCGAGTGCTAGCCTTTAAGGAGAAGCAGCTGAGAAACAAATCCATATTGCTAGTTAAAGTGTTATGGAATAATTGAGGCATTGAGGAGGCAACATGGGAACTAGAATCTGAGATGCGAAAAACATATCCACATTTATTTTGAGGGTACGTAAAAATTTTGGTGACGAAATTTCCTTAAGAGGGGGAAGTAATGTAACATTGCATTTTTTCCTTCAGTTGATCGGATACCGTTATTGATACAGATCCATAAGTTTGTAAATCCTTTCCTTCATTGCGTCCCAGATAATCTTCTAGCATAAGAATTTTAAATTTAAATAATTTCCATATTATGATTTAGTTAACGAAGTTATAGAATGCATACAAACTTAGCATGTAAACCTAAACCATCCATGCCTTAAACTTTAGTTAGAGATAACCCAATTATTAAATACCTAATTTGAAACCCTCTAATTAACATAGCTATTTAAATAGTTAAGCCATGATAGTGGGTGAAATTTTACACAAAAACCCTCAACTTTGGCCAAATTGAAGATTTCTCTTCACATGGGCTTATATATACGTGCCCTCCACCTCTCATTTTTCCATTTAAGAAGAAAAAACTCTTCAAAACCTTGTCCCTCTCCTATGAACGTCCCTAGCTCCTCTCCTCTTATAAAAAAAGAAAAAAAAAAGATTCCAAAAGCCTTCATCTCTCAAGAACATTGAAGAAGAAGGAGTGGAGAAAGAAGGTAGTTGAGGACTTCAGAGGAGGAAGTGGAGCAAGTCCCAACCCTAGGTAAAATTCTCTGTTGCATGTTGTCATTAAGGATGTTAGAACTAAAATTATATGATTTAATTTAAATTTAGTCTTACATGTAACATTTTGGGGCTTGCATGTCAATGTTATCGTTAAACAGAAATTTCATGTAGAAATTTTTAGCAGGATACTCTATCAATAAAAATATCATAACATTCTTTGTATATATCCAAAAGAAGAAATTCTTTAAGTTCTAGAAACTAAACTTTCGTGGCTTTAATTTGAGACCCTGTTTGTTTAATTCTAAAATCATTTACTTGTTTGAAAGTATGGTTTAACTCAGTGCATGTGTCTAAAACTGTCTGCCTGAGTTATGTCCTTTGTAAAGAGCATATATCTTAACATATACCATGCATGCATGAAATTCTTCTATTCCTGAAACTAGACTCAATTTTCCTTCCGTTGATGTGAGTTTTAAATAATTTGAATAACGTTTATAAGTCTAAACCTAATTCTAATAGCTAGTATATGTACTGACAATTTCAGTCTACCCTCTGTGTTGTTTTGCATGTTGTTGGACCCTAGAGGGGTGGTGATTAGGGTCTTAAGGCTATAATTGTGCAATAAAATAAGACAAGCAACAAACTATAATAATGAACAACTAAAGTAAAGGAGATAGAATTAGAAATCGTTATCCAAGTGACGCGCGATATGTTAACGAGGTTCGGCCTGCTGACCTACGTCCCCGCTCCCCACTCTCGAAGAGAAATCCACTACACAACCCGGTTTGGAAGCTAGAACTTCTTCTACACAACGATCTCCCATAAGATATCACAACTACACAGTTGATCACCACATGATCTCACTCCCACACACTTGATCTCCACAAGATCAAGCTCTCAACAGTAGTAATAGTATAAAAACTCTCTCTTTACAATGTCCCTATGGTTGGAGAGAGATTACACTGAAGCTTGGATGTGAACTTGAAAAACACAGAAAACAGGTTTTGAAAATTTTGCTCTAGGTAAAACAAAACTCTGGGTTTTTAAAAATGCTTTGGACAATTGAAGAAGAAGAGGGGTTTAAATAGGAGAAAACACTACAGACAAAACCCATACCCATATCCCCCAAATCCTGGAAAAATCGGCACCAGAAATCTGTACCAAAAAGACCGTTGAAATAAGTGGCGGTCGAGCGTGAAAATCTCGCGGTCGATAGCGAGCCACTTTCGAGGCTCAGAAAATTTCCAGAGAGTTTTGTGGTCGACCGTGGTGGTCGATCGTGGGAATTTTCGAGCCGACGGTCGACCGTGGTGGTCGACCACGAAAGTTTATGCTGCCCACTCAGGAAAAGACATAGGCATGGTCGATCGTGGCGGTCGACCGCAATTTGATACATGCTGACACTGCTTATAAAACCTGTTTTGACACTTTAAATAATTTGTAAAAATATTTAAATGTCCTCCAAAAAATGTGTAACTTTGTAAATTGTTTTTAACACTAAAAACAAACTATTTAAAGAATGCATTTTATAAATAAGTCCTCATACTTGTGAAAAATGATATTTTATCAAAACACTCAAAAATATAAGTACGAAAACGTATGTGTGATATCCCAATAGCTTCAAGTGAAATCTATAACTACTTACCTACATTCTAGCACTAGAGAGAAAAGAAAAACTAGCTAATATCCTCACATAGATTTACAATTCTTTGAGTCTTGATATAGCTTGAGTTGATGAAGCTTTTGACTTGATTGAATTATTCTTGATTAAGATTTGCTTCATCACTATGCATCCTCCTCCTTTGGATATCATCGTTGTAGCGCATGTTCCATACAATCCTCCATAAGGTACTAACAAGCTTGATATATATATTAACTACAATATCACTCAACAAGCAATTAGTACCGATAATGGCGGTTGTAAAACATCATCAAAACATAAGGGCTAACAAATTCCCCCTTGTTGATGATGACAACCAACCATTATATAAGAGCAAAATAAATATAGCTTATTGATAGGTGCTCCCCTATCTATGAGCTCCCCCTAAATATATGCAACAAATGAGGATATTTCTCTCCCCCTTTGTCACCATCAAAATAGGGTAAAAAAATATGATAAACAACAATGCACATGAAAAGCAACTAACCAAGCAAGCAAATAGAACTTTCACGTAGTGCATAAACCCAAACCATTTCTTATGCGACAAAAATCATCTTCACTAAGAGGCTTGATAAATATGTCCGCTAATTAAGATTTAGTATCAATATAAACAAGGGATATATCTTGGCTCTCTACATGATCGCATAAGAAATGATGGCGCACATCAATATGCTTGGTTCTAGAATGCAAAATCGAATTTTTTGAAATATTGATAGCACTAGTGTTATCACAAAAGATTATTATATTTTAAAAAATCAAATCATAGTCAACTAAACTTTGTTTCATCCACAAAACATGGGCACAACATAAGCCGACGACAATGTATTCCGCTTCCGTAGTGAACAATGCAACACAATTTTGTTTCTTGCAAGCCTAAGAAATAAGAGAATTTCCTAAGAATTAACATGTTCTACTCGTACTCTTGCGATCTACCTTACATCCGGCGAAGTCGGCATCACAAAAACCATAAAGATCAAATGAGGTGCTTTTAGGATAAAATAAACCAAGATCAAATTTTCCATTGACATATTTAATAATCTTTTTAACTGCAATTAAATGAGATGTTTTAGGAGAAGCTTGAAAACATGCACATGCACACACACTAAACATGATATCGGGTCTACTAGCGGTGAGATAAAGAAGACTACTTATCATACCTCGGTATAGTTTTTGGTCCATATCCTCACCACTCTCATCCGCATCAAGCTTGACACTTGTACTCATGGGAGTTGGTACATGCTTAGAATTCTCCAAATTGAATTTCTTTACTAATTCTCTAGAATACTTTCTTTGAGAAATGAATATCCCATCCTTAGTTTGCTTGACTTGGAGCCCGAGAAAGAATGTGAGATCTCCCATCATGCTCATCTCAAAATGATCTTGCATAACTTTAGAAAATTCCTTGCATAAAGATTCATTAGTAGCACCGAAACTGATATCATCAACATATATTTGAACTAAAATAAAATCATTTTTTCTTTTTCTCACAAAAAGAGTATTATCAATTGTTCCTTTAGAAAAACCATTTTCAAGAAGAAAACTAGAGAGGCGAGCATACCAAGCTCTAGGAGCTTGTTTTAACCCATATAAAGCTTTTTGAACCCGGTAAACATGATTAGGAAAAGAATGATCCATAAAACCGGGGGGTTGCTCAACATATACTTCCCCTTCAATACGACCATTTAAAAAATCACTTTTAACATCCATTTGAAATAATTTAAAATCTTTAAAGCTTGCAAATGCTAAAAACATCCTAATTGATTCTAACCTTACAACCCGTGCAAATGTTTCATCATAGTCTATGCCCTCCTCTTGATTATATCCTTGGGCAACCAAACGAGCTTTATTTCTAGTTACAATGCCATGTTCATCAAGTTTGTTTCTAAAAACCCATTTTGTTCCAATTACACTAACATTGTTAGGTCTAGGAACTAGTTTCCAAACATTATTTCTTTAAAAATTATTTAGTTCTTCATGCATAGCTAAAACCCAAAACTCATCTTTTAAAGCATCATTAATCCTTTTAGGTTCTATATGAGATAAGAAGGCAACATTACCACACTCACTCAAAGCTTTTGAGCTAGTAAGAACTCCTTGTGAATGACTTCCTATTATTTGATACTTTGGATGATTTGATGCGAATTTCCATGCTTTGCGGAGTTCTTCTTGTTCATTAGTGTTGGAGCTTTCCACATCCTTTTGTGCTTCTATTGAGGGTGTATCATTAAGTTACAAAAGTTCCAATCCTCCCTCAACATCATCATCATCTTTCTTAGGTAAAACAACTTGTGAATCAATATTAGCCTCATCAAAAGTAACGTTTATAGATTCTTCAACAACAAGAGTTCGTTTGTTGAAGACCCTATAAGCCTTACTTCGAGGTGCATACCCTAAGAAAATGCCAACATTAATTTTAGAATCAAACTTATCATGGTGATCTTTTGTATTTAAAATAAAGCATTTACAACCAAAGATACGAAAATATCCAATAAATGGAGTTTTGTCATAAAATAGTTCATAAGGAGTTTTCTTGAGCTTAGGTCTAATCAAAACACGATTCAAAACATGGCAAGCCATATTGACGGCTTCTGCCCAAAAATATTTAGGCAAATCAAAAGAGTTTAACATAGTTCATACCATCTCTTGTATGGTGCGATTTTTCTGTTCAACAACACCATTTTGTTGTGGTGTTCTTGGAGCAGAAAACACATGAGTTATACCATGATGCGCACAAAAATCATAGAAAAAATTATTTTGAAATTCACCACCATGATCACTTCTGATTTTAACAACTTTCAATTCTTTTTTATTTTAAATTCTTTTAACATGATTCGAATATTCTTCAAAACATTCATCTTTACTTGTAAGAAAGATTGTCCATGTAAAACGAGAAAAATCATCAATGATAACAAAAACATAGTGTTTGCCTCCAAGAGAGGTAACGCGCATAAGACAAAATAAATCAAGATGAAGTAATTGCAAGGGTTTAGAAGTCGATAACTCATTGATGGATTTGAAGGTAGACTTAGTTTGTTAACCTTTAGCATCATCTTCATAAATGGTATTCTTGATGAAATGCAAGTTTGGTAACCCTTTTACACGATTCTTCTTGGACAATTTTGATATCAGTTCCATGTTTGCATGTCCAAGCCTCTTATGCCAAATCCAAGGGTTTTCATCAACCGTCGCAAGGCACTTGACATCTTTATCTACTAGTTCATTCATCTCAATAATGTATACATTAGATTTTCTATTAACAACAAAAATAGTTTTTCCATTTGAGCTAACAATATATTTGTCCGGTTTAAAAGAAATATCAAAACCTTTATCACTTAGTTGGCTAATGCTAAGAAGATTATGATTCAAGCCATTAACCAAATAAACATCTTCTATAATGGGAGAGGGTGTCTTACCAATACATCAAATACAAATGATTTTACCTTTCTCTCCACCACCGAAGGAGACGCTTCCTCCTTCAATCATTGATAGGGTTGCAAATAGCTCTTTGTTACCCGTCATATGTTGTGAGCAACTACTATCAAGGTACCACATCTCTCTACGTCGTGTTCGTGATGTTCCCTACAAGAGACAAATGTGTAGTAACTTTAGTACTTTTTGGTACCTATGTCATTCCATAAAAATCATGATTGTCTTTAATCCTACAATGAGTAGAAATATGTCCATGTTTCCTGCAATATGTGCACACAAAATTTCTTTTGTGTGTTTGATCATGAGATCTATGAAATCTATTTCTACCATGGTGATGATGATTAGCATAAGCATGAGTGGGTCTAATCCTACCACTCTCAATTTCAAGTCTTTCAATCTTAGATCTTAATTGTTTATTTTCAAAATCAAGATCCCTTAGCAATTCATCTTTCAATTCAAGAGAGGTTTGTAGTTGTTCTAGTTTGGCATCATAAGAAGCATGCAACTTTTTAAAGGAAGAAAATTCTTTTAACATCCTTTTAAACTCAATGTTCAATTCTTCTAATGCCGTAGCTAGAAGCACTTTCAGTGTCGGAAATTACCTCCTTTTCATGAGCCAAGAAGCAAATGTTAGGATCATGAATAGCAATCTTAGCTCCTTCTTCATTGCTATCTGAATCGCTTGGTTTGGATTCCTCCCATCCGGCATACATAGCTATCTTCTTCTTGTACTTTAAGTATTTCTCCTTGAGCTTGGGGCAATCTTTAGCGATATGACCCGGTTCATTGCATTCAAAGCACTTCCCTACATGTGAAGAAAATTTATTGTTAGATTGGGGATTAAACTTCTTGTTCATTTTAATGAGTCTAGAAAAGCACACAGGAAAAGACACAGGCGCGGTCGATCGTGACGGTCGACCGCGAACTGATACATGCTGACACTGTTTATAAAACCTGTTTTGACACTTTAAATAATTTGTAAAAATATTTAAATGTCCTCCAAAAAATGTGTAACTTTGTAAATTATTTTTAACACTAAAAACAAACTGTTTAGAAAAGGAATTTTGCAAATAAGTCCTCATACTTGTGAAAAATGATATTTTGTCAAAACTCTCAAAAATATAAGTATGAAAACGTGTGTGTGATATCCCAATAGCTTCAAGTAAAATCTATAACTACTTGCCTACATTCTAGCACTAGAGAGGAAAGATAAACTAGCTAATATCCTTACATAGATTTACAATTCTTTGAGTCTTGATATAGCTTGAGTTGATGAAGCTTTTGACTTGATTGAATTGTTCTTGATTAACATTTGCTTCATCACTATATCTCCTCCTTTGGATATCATCGTTGTAGCGTATGTTCCATCCAATCCTTCATAAGTGGTACTAACAAGCTTGATATATATATTAACAACAATATCACTCAACAAGCAATTAGTATTGATAATGGTGGTTGTAAAACATCATCAAAACATAAGGGCTAACACATGTAACATGCATTATAAAAATAAAAATTTGATGAAACTAATGGGACTTGGAATCTAATTTATTATATCACTTATATACCAATTTTAAGCTCATTTGCATAGTGTTAATTACCTGAAATAAATCATTCATTCCAGATAGTAATCTCTATTTTTCTACTACAGTTTTGATAGGTGTAGTTTGCTAAGAGCATAACACTTACTATACACTATGCATAGATGTAATATTTTTTATATTATAAAATTAGACTCATAATGGAGTCATTTGGAACTAGTTTCATGTATTTTGGACATCAATTGTTATACCATCCATTCACCTAAATCTGCTGCATGTACACTACTGGTGCTACTGTGCATGTTAGAGATATTGGATTTAACCATCTAGAATGTAGCTTATACCATAATATAAGTTTTAAGTTAGAAAATTATACAAGACATAGTATTTAGAATCTCATATGGGTGTACATGTATATAGGTCAGAGAATGTTGGATTCATTTGTTGGCTGAGAGGATCCCGACATAATCGGTAGGTAACCTTTCATTATTTCCTCTCAAGTCTTTGAGAGTTTGATTTATTACTTTCTTGAAATTCCTACGAGTTAGTTTCTCATGCTAATTTGTATATCTTATCACTTTTGTAATATTCCTATTTGATTCACTTCATGCGTGGGTTCTTTGTGATTGCTTAGCCATTGTTATCCTAATGTTGTTTATTTCAGTTTCATACCTTCGATATCCTCGAAAGATTATATTGCAATAGTTAGACATGCTTCGACGATTCGACTGTTGATAATGATAATATTCCATCCTTTGTTGATGATTGATAGTCTATATTCATGGATTATGCCCTGTGTGAAGCAAGCTTCACCGGTGGGTGGTAATGTTAATATGTTCCAGTAGGGACAATGTTCATGGCTATTATCATTATTGTAATATTTTGTAATTCCTTTAGTGTTCTTCTATTTTGGTATTCTATGGACTCTTATGTCAACCTCGTAATCCTGAGTATTGCATATACATCTCCACTGCTTTATTTTTTGCCCTTTAGTATATCTATATTGTGATAAGCATAAAGATTAAGCAGGTCGACTATTCTTATTACAGATAGGTCATGCCCAAATTTTTATGTACCTCTCGGAGGGGAGTTACAGAAAGCTTGTCCTGGGGTATATTGGTCTATTCAAGATTGTTGAGTGCGTTGGAGCCATTTCATAACGGATAGGTCTTCCAGCATCAATGTCGAGTATACAAGATACTTTCTATGTTTTGATGCTTAAGAAGCATTTACGCGATGAAGAGCAGTAGTGCGTGTTAGACGCGCCAGAGATCGAGCTTCATGATGATTTAACTACTATAAAAATTCCTATTTGTATTCTTTCCAAGGATGATAAGAAGCTTAGAAACAACGTGATACCTTTAGTTAAAGTTTAATGGAACCAAAAAGGAGCTGAGGAGGCTTCTTTGGAGAGTCAGGAGAATATGCGTCGCGACTACCAACACATGTTTAAGTAGGTAAATTGAATGATTTTGATTGGTGTTCATGATTATCTATATGGTCATATTTATATTTAACGCTAGAATGGGGGTATTAACACTTAGATCCTAATTATTCGGAACATATGGTATATATATAGGGGTTCCTTCTTTGTATTTTTTGCCCGATGTACTAGTTCCTCTTAATTAGGGGTTAAGTGAGAGTATTTGCATTCTAGATTGTTAAGTGTAGATATTGCTATGTTTTATATCTGGAGATTAATGGTACGAGATGTGTTTATGAGGGTTTTGTTGTCTGTATTATCCCCTCAACTTGCTTTTCTGGTATTATTAATCTCTAGGGTACGATTGCCGAATTTCGCGGACGAAATTCTTTTAGAGGGGAAGAATGTAAAATTACGTGAATTTGAAAATATAGTGATTAATAACATTTATTGATGTTTTAGTATGCTAGAAATTGATTTGCGATCAATTCAATGTATATATGTGAATATAGGAGCAAAATCATGCACTATACACACGAGCCTGAAATCTGGAAAAATGATCAGTTAAGGGTATTCGTATTTTATACATTGATACAGTTAGAATCTAGTAAAACTCAAAAAATAAAAACTGGAGGTCTCTTCAAACACTTTCTAGTAAATTTTAAATCACATTATTCTGAGGTCAGATACGAAATTTACAACCAAAATACTGAATGTGATTTTCCAAGTCAGACTAGGTTTCCTGATTCGGGTTAAACGGGTTTGTTTCGGGTTTACCTCTATAAATACCTATATTTTTAACAAAAATTACTCTCTTTTATCATATCTCTGAACCCTAGCAGCCACCCTCTCCCCTCAAAAACTCTAGATATTTTTCTTGTGAGTTTTGAGAGCTTTGTGAAACAAAATAATGAAATGAGGGCGAGATCATCGACATGTGGTACGGGAAAACGGTTTGTTTACACTTTTGGATCACGTTCTATTTGTTTCAGAGGCTTGCACACGAGATTAAGGCAAGATCATCTGTATCCAAACCTTACCCATAGTTTAAAACATATTTTTATGAAGTAATGTGATATTATTGATGCTTAGATCTTAATTTTATGTGATAAAAAGTAGATTTTTATAGATAAATCATAATCTAATGCTAGATCAATAGCTTTTCCTAGCTATTTATGTTAAAATAATGATCATGATCATTAGGCTTATCTTTAATTTTGTTTTTATCTTGTTAATCATGTTTTAATCATATGTAAACCATAGATTTACAATTAATTGAGTTTTTATGTAAATTTAAGTTGTTTAAAACCTAGGTTTAGGATATCTAGGTTCTGTAAACATGAACAAACGAATTTATATTTGTTTCAAGCTAATATGCAGGCATGTTTATTTTTTAATGATGTCGATATCTATGGTTTATGTGAGATATTGGATTAATTAGGATGTTAACCCTAATTAGATTGAATCAAGAGTTAAAATACTTTTGGAGATGATCTCTATGAAATAATTATCAAAGTTTAAATGTTGTTATACGCTTCATGATAAGAAAGTATCGTGTTTGAACAAGTTACATATCCCAAATTGACAAAAACAAGATAAACGTGAGGTGACAGATTCCTCTACAGCCGGTTGACCGACAACCTAGGGGCGGTCGACTTGTGAAGGCCTGTTTGTGCATATTGTGCACACCTACAGTGTTGTCGACCGGAGCCCTTGGGCGATCGACCGGTCTGTTTTTTTTTATTTTCTGGATGTTGCTTTTGCATCTTTTGTTTGTGTTTGAGGGTTCGAACTGCACTATAATGTACGTACAATCATGAGTACCCACGTACAGTGTCGTAATACACACACGGATATCCTTAAGATGATTAATATGGATATAGTGGTGATTACACTTGAGATAAGAGTTTTCAGTTCGCACACTGAGACATGTGCGCGAATGTTTGAATACACGTTTTGATTGAGTTTACATGCATAGTTGAGGTGCATAACACATGTTTGAGTTGATTTTGGTTGGCACGATACATGATAATGCATAACTTGTCCGTTGGGGATGCTCAGTGTGGATGTTTACCCCATAATGAGACCTCGGATGTACCACAATAAGAGTATTTGGACATTTTCTCGTAATGAGACTTCCGCGATACCATTACTCGAAGATGATCGAGGTGTTTCCAGATTGGGCTGGTACGCCTACCTTCCATTGTACGTTCATCTAGATGCATTATTCGGAATATAAGAGATAAAACCTATTGCCATAGAATGATTGAGTAAGGACGTTAAATCCACATGATATTATGAGAACCTTACAAGAGTATTGTTATCTAATAAAGATATATATACACAATAGTAGTTTGCTCCCATTCTAGTTACCCAAGAGTAGGGTATGATTTTGAGGTTTGACAAGTATGGTTTGTTTTATGGGAATGATTATGCTGGATGATACTCCTTATTTTTGTGCCAACTACCCGAGGGTAGTCTGAGTTTTAACATAGCTCACCATGTGTGAGGGTTGGAGTTGTAGTTTTACTTTCATGTATTGCTTCTCTTTACTTCTTAGTTGGGAGCAATGAATAGCGATTCAAAAGTTAAGACATATGGTATATATATGAAGGTTTCCTTGTTTGGATTATTTCGCTCGACGTACCAGTCTCGTGTTGTGGGTTTTTAATTATTGATTTCCTTTAGATTGTTCATCTTTAGTTCGATGTTAATATTTAGGTATGTACAATTTGAGACATATGGTATATACATGAGGGTTTCCTTATTTGGATTATTTCGTTCGACGTACTATGTCTCGCTCTGTAGGTGTCTAAATGTTAATTTCATTAGATACGGGGAAAATGATCTAGGCAGACTATGCTTAATAGGTAGAGCCTCCATTTCATCTAGTAACCCTTCTCCTGGGGGCGGATGGAGGTGATCTTGCTATAGCGCTCTGACACTCGTACTGTTTCTCCTTTTGTTTTAAATTTCTTTTCAGACAGCTCTGAGTATAGGAGAGCTACAGGATGACGGAGTTCTAGCATAGCCGATGTTGCATGATTTTTCCATTTGAAGCTCCACAGTAGTTTGTATTTTCATTCAGACATTAGAGTTTGTATTTCATTTTTATGAAGGCTGAGTGCCTTAGTGATACTTCATTTGACTCAATGTATTAAGACATATTACACTTGTTCCCGTTTTTGTTATATTTTTATTTTGTTCATTTGAGACATGATATTATTATTTGGCTATCTCTTCTGTATTCATCATGTTCATTCCACTACTATCATATTCTTTTGCCTGCTTTGTACCTACACATCTTTTTGATTCCACTAGAGGATATTATTGTGATTGGTAAAACGTGTGAACCTAGGAGCATCACAGCTAGTTTTTGTTTCTGAACTGTGTTGACATCCTTGAATTTACCTTGGACTACAACCTTGTGTGAACCCAGGAGCATCACAGCTAGTTTTTGTTTCTGAACTGTGTTGATGTTAAGCATATCTAAAATATTCCCCATATCCTCTTTCCACTTATGAGCTACAAGTGAATTTGACGTGCCCTGGAACTCTGGTGCTCTCAGCTTCTAGTACCTCTCCACTAAATGAAGGCAAGCCTCCTGCTCTGTGGCTCCATCAACAATTGGTTGTGGTGTAACTGCTAGCGATTCCTCTGCAATATGCACATATGTTGCTGGTGGCAGCACCACTGGAGGTGGTGTCACTGGTGGAACCTAACTCGCCACTACCTCTTCGAGTGCTGCCAGTCTAGCTACAATCGGTGCTATGAGGTCAATTAAATACTGCAGAGCCTGCTGCGGCTCGAGTTCTAGTTCAGCTTGTCTAGTTCCCTGAGCACGGGACCCTCTTCGACCATGACCTTGTGATACGAGTCGCCGTATGATCACCTTTTAGTCGCGGAATTACCAAAAGGTGGGTTGAGAAGAAGACAACTAAAACACAAGAACAATTCAGTATGACGAAGGAAAATACCTTCTCTAGATTATGAAGAACAAAATATTACAATCTTTTCCTCAAAATCTCACTAGAATCGAGAACAATCTCTCAATCCTCTCTAAACCCAAATACAATGATTAGAATTTCTCTCTGATCTAAGATCTCTAAGATCTCTCTTCTAAGATCTCTTAGATAGTTTAGAAACCCTAAACAACCCTTTATATAGGTGTACAAACGTGGATGGCAATTTGGTAAATAACCAAGCCCAAACCCAACAGGAATTCGTGTAAACAGAAACCCAAACGAATCAGGAAACTGTCGATGAGTCGACTCATAAACACTGATGAGTCGACTCATAACTCATTGGTCGACTCGCCGAATGATGAGTCGACTGGTCAGAGCCGAATTGTTAACAGGGCTTGATTTCTTGAGTCGACTCAAACATACACATGAGTCGACTCATGAGGCTGAAAACTAATGCTTCGAGTCTTTGATTCTTAGCCTCGTTCCACGCTCTAACTTGCGTCTCCCTGAACTGTTTGACACCTCTATTCTCATGCTATCATGAGAATCATCTATCCTCAAGCTCCCATGAGGATCGTTAAGTTCCGAAGAGAGATACACCTGTATCACATTGTCCTGACATCTATAATTTCAGGAGGAGATCTTATAAGACATAGTAAATGAGACCTCGAGCATAAATAACTTAACATATAACATTAGGAAAACCTATCACATAGAATCCTGAAAATACTTTATAATCAAAGTAGGGTAGTCATAACAAAAAAAATTCTCGAAATTTTGAGTTACGCATATTACAGCCTCACTCAATGTAAGAATTCCTAGAGGACTCTATACATGTCTAAGCTGTCTAAAAATTACTACGGATAGCTGATCCCCACTAGGCACTAATGACGAGAGTTACAATTTGACAACTTTCATGTCGACTGATGAAAGTTACAATCTGACGACTTTGATAACAATAGATGATGGAAGTTACAATCTGATGACTTCCACATCAACAGACGAAAGTTACAATCTGACAACCTTCACAACAGCATATGAGAGTTACAAATTGACGACTCTCATATTTCAAAGAGCCGAATACAAGGATTACAAGATGACGATCCTTGCAACATTCGAAAAAAGAGATTACAAATTGACGATCTCTTCAAACCAAAACGAGAGGGTTATCCCTATGTTTCAAGTTCAAAACACAGAGCTGACCTCTGCGTTTCAAGTTCAAAACACAGAGCCCACTACCGTGTTCTAAGTTCAAAACGCGAAGCTCATCTCTGCGTTTCAAGTAAAAAACACGGAGATCACCTCCGCATTTTAAGTTCAAAATGCGGAGCTCACTACCGCGTTCTATGTTCAAAAAGTTGAGCTCACCTCCACATTTCAAGTTCAAAACACGGAACTCACTACCGTGTTCCAAGCTTCAAATGCAAAGCTTAGCTCTGCATTTCATTAGTTAGACGCAAAGTTCATTTCTAAAATGCGAACCTCACGTTTGACCCATTCAAACATGCTTTAAACGGTTCCAAAACTGTTTTGCACGTATTAAGCGCACTGAACCCTCATTAAGGAGTGATTTAAGAGGTCATAACCCCTTAAACCCTATAAATAGCTGAGAAGTCAGCTACAAAAGGATCTTTTCAAGGGGCGGGATCATCTCGGAGGTCAGCACTCTTTGGAGCTTTTGTGAAGGTTTTTGTTGAAGCTTTGGAGCAATTTGCCTTGGCTTTTTGAACCATGCTTCAGTTGAAGAACTTGGAGATTGGTTACTAAATTATTTTTAGTTAAAAAGAATTAATTTCCTTTCTAAAATCAACTCTTTTACAAGTTCTTAAACTCGTCTAGGGTTCTTAAACTCGTTAACAGTTCAAAACTTGCCTTGCAAGTTATTCCTAACTTCATGTCAAGAGGAATAGACTAACATTCCCCGAGGTGAGGTACTCGGATTGTCAACGGGTTACAAGAATCAAACTCACATCGCCACCAAGAAGGACACAATTTTAAACAAAGGAAAGGATCTCCGTCGATTCCTTATCTCTTTTGTAAATCGGAAAACCGATAAAGAAAAGTCATAATTTCTTTTTCTAAGTCAATTAGAGAGAGATTACTGTGAAAGATTGTATTCATTTGTTTCCTAAGTCGGTTAAGGAGATTGATTGTATTCATTCTTTTCCTAAGTCGGTTAGGGAGATTAATACAAGTTTATTTCTCAATTTTTTTTCCATTTTCCCACAAACAACATGAATCATAGGAAACGCTATAGTAGCTCTACAACTCGATACAGGATATCCTAAGAATGCTGGAACTAGAGCTCTGATACTAACTGTGATGCCCCTGGTTTCACACAAGAATAAAGTCTATGGTGAGCCCAATGATGTCAAACCTGCCATGCACCCAACACTGTGAAACAACATGTTTTACCATCATAGTAATATCTCCCTAGTGGAATTAAATAGAACAAATACGGGTACAAACAGATAGAATAATGGTAATGATATAAGGAACACAATATAAAGATAAGATCCAATTATAAATGTAATCATGTTCCAACAAAGAAATTAAATACATCAGATAATCTAAAATAAGAATAATAAATCTCTGAATACAAGAGTCAACTAAATACAGTACTAAGGCACTCAACCTCCAATATGAAATACATCTCTAAAACAAAAACTAAACTCATAAATGTTCATTATGGAATACTAATTATCTACTAGATAAAAGACGATGAGCTAAGCTGAGTTTCCGTCAACCTACAATTCTCAGTGCCCACTCACTGCCTGAAAAAGATAGAATCAATGAGTATCAAAGCGCTAGCGAGATCATCTCTACCGCCCCTAGGGGAAGGGAGTTAGGAGTACAAAAATACAAGTTAGTACAAAAAGATATATAAATCATCTATCCTAAACTAAGAAGAATTAAGATTTAGAAATTCATAATACGAGAATGAGTACGTCGAGCGAAATAATTCAAACAAGGAAACACTCATGTATATACCCATGTATCTCAAATTGTGAATCGCTAAATCCCAATTCTATGATCCTATAAATACGATATATCAATAAAAGTATTACACTACCAAGCCTCATCTAAACCAAGTCATGTCAAAAATCTCACCCTACCCTTGGGTAAGTAGCACAATAACAAGGATCGAAATTCAATAAAAGAATCTCGTATAGTATACATCGTGTATGACAACCTCAATCTTATACCCTATGTTCGAGGTAGATATGAAGGGAGCATAAATGCAAATCTATGAGATTCTCTATACGAAAAATAATGATGTAGAGTAAGGCGCTCACAGTATCCTATGGTTCACTATCTTACTCAATCGCCCTACGAAAATAGGCATATCAACCAATTTCGGAAACAATGAGTGTAGTCCATCTGCGGTCTCATTGCAGTATACCAACTAACGCACTCTGAGTGTAGTCCATTCACGGTCTTATTACGGGATACCAACTAACCCCACTCAAGCATCCAATCTATCATGAAATGCAATATACGTCACTCTCTATCATGACAAACTCAAAATGTTAAAACACACACCTCTAAAAGCTCGTACGAACTTAGACCCAATACGTGTATTCTAGTGGCCAAGCACGTGTATCGATGTGCGGACCCGTACTTCGTGTTCATGGTCGACTCACATTGCAAAAACAACATACACAACACAACTCAGATCAGGCGACCGACAATAACCCTTCGGTCGACTGGCAGCAACGTGCACAAACGTGCACACGCAAATCATATACGTTGGTTGACCGACAATGACCACAAAGAGAGTTTTCTCGAATGATGAACTTAGACAATGAGTCGAGTGGTTTTATGACATCTCCAAGTCAAGAG
>BQKN01060450.1:406217-416576 GCA_022839385.1 Asparagus kiusianus | reverse complement strand
TCAATATCGTAGCACTAAAAGAGTTAACTCTTTTAGCTTAACGTCACATGCGGAACGGATTTAGATAATCCGCATGCTAGCCCGACTCAAACGGTAGTCGGTAAAGGCTAGTCAAATCCGTTGAAGGATGGGGTTTAGCCAAAAATCCTAAAGCCAACACCTAACACGTGTCGCCGGGTAGCCTATTCCCGTAACAATGGCGAAGTCTATGTATTTGACATCATAGCACGAAGTCTCAGAGAATTCAATCTCTGAGCGCAACGTTACATGCGAACGGATCTAAACAATCCGCATACTAGCCCGACTCAAACGGTAGTCGGTAAAGGCTCATCAAATCCGTTGATGGCTGAGAATTTGCCAAAAATTCTATAAGTACGAGTCATTGAGGCATCAATTCTATGGATTAGTCTCGTGACTCGAGTATCCGCCACGCTCCAATACCTTAAGAGCTTAAACTGTGTATACTCCAGCAGACGTACGAGTATAAACTGTGTCAAACGCCGAACAGCGCATCACAATGGAGCCTGGACGCCGGACAAAGCGTCGCAATGAAGCCTGGATGCCAAACAACGTGTCACGAGGAAGCTCAAACGCCGGACAACGCCGTCAATCGATGATCAGTTCTATGTTGAAGCAATCAACTCGAGCTAAAAAGTCAAGAAATTAAAAATCGACTTCCAAGATCAAAATTCCGACAGACGGTCAGACAATAAATGTAGCACCGGAACCCTTACAGACATTCGACAAAGCACCGAATAGCCTGGAGGACTGAAGGAATCAAGAACAGAAGCCACTACAAATATCCCGTCGTTACCAATTGAATGATGGGACAATCACATCCAAAGTATTCCAGACTCTTCTATAAAAGAACGAGGCTGAAATACTTTGGAGGGGGTATCTGTAGGCGTATAAAACTGCCTATAGGTCCCTTAACACAGCTCGACGATGCCGATTCAACAAGCGGACCATCGGGCGACGAATCCAAACAAAACTGTTAGCCCACAACGCCGAAGCCAAGCGATATGCGACGAAGCGGACTAACGAGGCTAACGAACCGCACGCAAACAACGGAATGCATCCGTTCGCGTGCGGAATCAATCCAACGGTTCGGGGAGTCAATGAGTCATTCAACCAAGAACGGACTCGGATGAATCGCGATCGAATCAAGATCAGCTTCGGACTCGAACTCAGAAGTGGATTTACAGCCAAATCGGGAATCAAGTCAACAAATCGATTCCAGACCAAGTCAACCACAAACCCGAATCACGGACAAAGCAACAACCGAACGACGGAACCCAAAACACCCGGGGGGACTCGGCCGAAACCGAGCCACCCCAAGGTGGCTCAGCCCAAGCCGAGCCACCCTAGGGTGGCTCGGTGGCCGAGCCACCCCAGGGTGGCTCGGCCAAGGCCGAGCCACCCTGAGGTGGCCGGCTCCCTTTCCCCCCCCTCTGGTGCACACGGGCACAGTTCAGAGAGCCTATAAATAGGCTAAGGGGTTGTTCATTTTGAAAGGTTGGAAATTTTGGAGAGAGGCGAAGCCCTGCTGGATTGAAGACTCAGATCTAAAAAAGATTCAAACTTTAGGACTTCGGGGACTTGCTCATCCAGATCCGGTGCTCGGCGATCGTCAATGCCAAACAAGGCAAGAGTTTGAGAGGAACCGGATCTCAGATCTCAGATCTACATTGCTACACTCCGGATCAAAGCTTGGTCTTTGATCCCGAGATTTGAGCGGTTGTTTCCTTGGTGAAACAATCCCTCCGGCTATTATTTCCTTGGTGAAATAATACCCGTCGTACTGCATAGATCCGACCGAATCTAGATCTCGCGGTGGTCCACGGATAAACCCCGACGCAGGCAAACAACCCACGCAAGCGAGCGACCGCAAAACAGGAGCTCGCGATTTGTTCGACAAATAAGGAAAGTTGTAATTTTTCTTTATTTTCTTTGATTTTCATTGTAACCGGATCTTATAAAAAGACCGGATCTTTGTAACGCATAAAGTTGTTAACCGAGATAGCAATGGAATCAATAATAAAGAAAGCAACGATTTTTCCCGCGAACAAAAGACTAAACCGACAGCGCGTGTTAGACGCAGACTTATCCCTGCTTAGGATTCGGGATAAACTTCCTAGGATGAATCCTAAATTCATGGAAAAGGATTGGTGTGGGAAAGGAAGAATTTTATATTCTATTTCCCGGTCTTCTTTTAGCGTGAAGGCGAACCTGAATACAAGGAAGGAAGAATTTTATATTCTATTCCCAGTTGGAAAGGAGACTCGACATGGGATCTCCACCCCCAGAATCCGAAAAGGTGAAACTGAGAGTGGGATCTCCACTCCGAGAATCGAAAAGATTCGGATAACCCTAACTATCGGAAGGTTTGATTACCGAACTAAAGATGAATTCCTCATTTATCGAGAGTGAATCGTGGTTTTGGTCCTAACTGTAGGAAGGTTTGACCAAGCGGGAGTTTGAGATGACCCTAACTGTAGGAAAGTTTGATCACTCGATTTGAAAGTGGACCTCTCGTTCATTGGAGGAATCGAGAGGGGATTTTGGTTTTGGTCCTAACTGTAGGAAGGTTTGACCAAGTGGAAAGTGAGAGTGAGAGTACAAATCACCGTAGGAATGTTGATTCGTACAAATCACACAGAGGGGGTTCCTGATGTTAAGTGATAAAGACTTAACAAAAAGGGGGCTTTGACAATTCGTCAATGATTGATAGATCAGAATTCTAAGCATTATATCCGGACTCTAACAATGAAAGTGTTGAGTGCACGAACATAGCGGAATTTTGAATAGATTAAATAGGAAAGAATTTTGGTGGTCCCGCCGTCAATTAGTTTGATCGGTGGGGGATTCTGTGGTGGAGACTATGAGTCGTCAAACACCAATGAGAGTTTTGTGAGGGTAAATTGATCCAATGAAGTGATCGGATTTCATCTCAGCAAAAGAGTGTTCGGAAATTAGGAGTTTAGTGTTTATCACTTTATTCATCATGACCGGGTTATCCCTAAGAATATTACATTTAACATTCTTCCGAGAACTTTCCGTTACATGAATTATCCACCCCCAGCTTTCTTTGCAAAACTGGGTGTATCATTGTATCAGCTGCACAATCCGGTTATCCTTAAGAATACCACGCATGGCACTCTCCAGGAACTTCCCGTGGAAAAAAAGGAAATAGTTTAGACTCATACACCTATTGGAGTATCAGGGAGCAGTTTAACCTCTTATACCGGTCGGAGGATTGAGAAGCAGTTTATACTCATATACTCTTCGGAGTGTCAGGAAGCAGTTTATACTCTTATACCGGTCGGAGTTTTGCCGTTCTTAACTGGCTTACTCCAGCGTTATGACGCCGGCTTCAACCAAGGTCTGGATACTATTATTTAAAGTAAAGCAGGCCTTGGTGGGATGAAGGATCCTCCTGTGGTATGCGCAGTACTTCGGATCCGTAGTATTGTCAGCTTCCTCCTGATTCGTGATCGGTGGCAGCTTGATCTTGTTGTTTTCAAGGAGGGATTCGAAGATGGCTGGAACGTCTTCGTCCTTGAAGGAATACTCTTTTTGGAGTTTCGGACCTGAGATCTTTTGTTGTCTTCGGGGCTACTGTTGCGACGTTTGATTAGCATCAACAGCCGCTGCAGGTGTCTTGCCCTTACCACGGGAGGCGAAGTTCGAGTTCGGAGGATTAGTCGTCGATTGACTCCTCTCGGCTTTCTTCCTTCGGAGGAAGCGTTCGGCTTGTTCACCGCGCACCTTCAAGTCTTTCCAAGTGTTGGACGGTGCTGTCCCCATTGCTTCCAACACGTCCAACGAAAGATTGTTGTGGCAGGTCTGGAGAATAAACTCCTCAGTGATCGGATCCCGGCAATTCAACGCTTTGTTCCGGAACCTCTTGACGAAGGTATCGACCAATTCTCCATCCTTTTGTTTCTCGTCGAGCAACGTCCCGATGGATATATCTGTGTCATCATCGAAGAAATTGACAAGGAATTTGGTCTCCATGTCGTCCCAGCTATTTACGCTTCCTGGCTTGAGGCGATGATACCAATCGAAGGCGGCTCCGCGAAGAGTGCCAACGAATGACCGCACCATCAGAGGCTCATTACCAGAGATAACACCCAGGTGCGATTTGAAATAAATCAAATGCTGAGTGGGGGAACCCTTCCCATCGAACGGCGTGA
Organism: Asparagus kiusianus; assembly: GCA_022839385.1. Lineage (NCBI taxonomy): Eukaryota > Viridiplantae > Streptophyta > Magnoliopsida > Asparagales > Asparagaceae > Asparagus > Asparagus kiusianus. Next base: position 412,380 of record BQKN01060450.1, on the reverse strand, counting down.
AGTTGATTAGACTAAACTTCGCCGGATAGGGGATTGATTCCCACTCTCTTGGGTATGGACAAGGAATGCACGTCTTCGTTATCTCTTGAGCGGAAATCAATGTATTGATTTTGCTCTCGAGGTTTTTGATCTTCAAGTTTTCACTTGTATCTTCTTTGGCATCCTCGTTACCACCCCCTGCATTGATGGGAGGGTTATTGGTGTTATGAGTTTCATTTGCACCTGTGTCCTCATCTTCCAGATTGTTTTGGTTACGACGACTTGGTTCACTTTGTTGGTTCCTCAATGCCTAGATTTGTTGGTCATGCATCTCTCTCATGGTCTGCATGGTCATCTGCATCTCGAGTCTGAAGCTCTCTTGCTGTTTAGCCATGGCCTCTTCGAGAATCTTGGCCACTTGTTCCGCGCTTATCATCAGCGACTTGCGGGGTTCCCCTTCACTGGATACTGTATTATCTGATGCGACGGCAGAGCAGGCATCTGACTCTTCACCTTCTTAAGGTAATCTTGTCCGAACCCTACCATACATCCCTCGTGCGATGGCTCCAGACTGCAGACGGGTTAGACGCCGGGATGCTTTCAGAATCGACTCGAGATCATCCCGTGCCGATGTCCCTTTGCTGGTCATGTTAGCGGTGACCCTCAGAAATTCTCCGTCTTCAACCACCATTCTTCTTCGCCGGAAACGCCTAGGCCTTGGCTTTAGCATTTCGGTACTGAGCCTCTCAAAAACCGAAACTCTATCGGGGACCATCTTGATGCAATTACACTCAGACAATACCGCCCGAATGAGTTTGGAACAGGGGCATTGAGTTTCGAGACTACGAGGACTTCTCTTTCTGGCTCTGCTCGTACCCCCAACACGATAGTACAACTCGTCCGTATGAAAGTCGGAGCAACCTATCGCGTGTTGGCTTGATTTCCCAGGTATAACGTCATCGTCATCGGACGACAATGTTTCCTTTTGGGGGCGAATTGCCTTCTTTGGGCTTTCAAAAGTTACGCGCCTCGAAACATGCTTTTGTGGGCTTGAGTTCTCAGCGGGCTCCTGGACTTCGATGCGCAAATTGGCGCGCGCGGCAGCCTTGAACTCCTTGTCATGCTGAAAATGATGGCAACCCCCAGCAAGTTGAGTCGTTCGGGGCTTCTTCATCGGGCACAAACGTTCTTGAAATGGAGCCTTGCCTCTTTCATCGGGAATTGGACCGAGGCATTCCAAAACTGACTTCTTTTTCAGGGACGGTCCTGCGGAATCTCCCGGAGCAATTGTGGAAGTCATCGGCGGTTTGGATTGATTCGCCGAAAGTTGCACTTTCGACGGTTGCGATTGTTGCTCCTTGGTCTGAACCACCGCTTCGGACTTCGGCCTCCAGACTTTGCGGGTTGGGAGCGGCTTCTTTGCCACTTCCTTCTGCAATCTTCTACAGGCTTCTTCAGCTTGAGCCCGTGCCTGCGCTGATAGTACGCGGCGTTTGCGAATGTGCTCCTCTAGCATCGAACGATTCCGTTGGACACGGACCCACTCGTTCGTTGGCGGCTTGGAGGAGCTACCCTTCATTGATTGTCGAGGCTGCTTGCCTCTCTTGTTCTTCAGATCCGTGTTGTAACGGATCCCGTCAACTGACTCCATGGCCTTTGCGAATTGTTTCGCAAGGCGTTGACGTTGCCTTTGGCGGGATCTCTTCGAGAGAGTCACCACGCCCTCTGCGGCAGAAGGGTTGGCCAGAGCAGATCTGACCTGGTTGGGATTTGGAGGAATCTCACCCGATGCAGCTTTAGCATCAAACGGGGCGAGATCTTCGTTGGTGTTTTCAACATCTTCATACCAACGAGTTTTTCTCCTGGAGGAGAACTTCTTGGACTTGCGGGGGGAGATAGATCCGGACAAGGACGACAAGTACGCCTCGAACATTTGCTGGTCAAACTCGTATTCGACCTCCTCCACGACCGGGATTGAGATCTGCGGTTGCGACGCTCCGATCTCGGCAGCGAGATCGGCGGCTCCCACTGTGATTGCCAGATTATTCGCGGTGAAAATCGTGTCTTTCTTTACTGATTCCATTGCTATCTTGAATAACAGTTTTTCGTTACAAAGATCCGGTCTTTTTATAAGATCCGGTTACAATGAAAATTAAAATAAAAAGAAATAAAGATTACAACTTTCTTTCCTTATTTGCCGAACAAATCGTGAGCTCCTGTTTTGCGGTCGCTCGCTTGCGTGGGTTGTTTGCCTACGCCGGTGTTTATCCGTGGACCACCGTGAGATCTAGATCCGGTCGGATCTACGCAGTATGACGGGTATTATTTCGCTAAGGAAATAATAGCCGGGGGGATTAGTTCACCAAGGAAATAATCGCCCTAATCTCGGGATCAAAGATCAAGCTTTGATCCGGAGTATAACTACGTAGATCTGAGATCCGGTCCTCTCGAACTCTTGCCTTATTTGGCGTTGATGATCGCCGAGCACCAGATCTGGATGAGCAAGTCCTTGAAGTCCCAAAGTTTGGATCTTTTTAAGTTTTGAGCTTCGAATCCTGCAGGGCTTCGCCTCTCTCCAAAATTTCCCCCCTTCAAAATCAAACACCCTTGGCCTATTTATAGGCACCCAGATCTGTGCCTAGGCACAGATCTAGGCTGAGGTGGCTCGGCCACAAGTGGTCGGCCACCCCTAGGTGGCTCGGCCCATGCCGAGCCACCTCAAGGTGGCGCGGCTTGGGCCGAGCCCCTCTAGGTGTTTGTCGTTTTGCCTCTTTATGCCCGTTTTTCAGTTCTGTGGTTGATTGGTTCGGAGTCGATTCGCTGACCTGATTTGGCAGTAGATCCGCTTCTGAATTCGAGTCTGAAACTGATCTTGATTCGATCGTGATTCATCCGAGTTCGCTCTTGTTTGGATGACTCGTTGACTCCCCGAACCGTTGGCTTGATTCCGCATGCGAATGGATGCATTCCGTTGCTCGCGTGCGGTTCGTCGGCTTCGTAGTCATCGGGCTAACGGTCATGTTCGGATACGTCGCCCGATGGTCTGTTTGTCGATCGGCGTCGTCGAGCTGTGTTAAGGGACCTATAGGCAGTTTTATACGCCTACAACAAGCAGGTCGACCACGATCTGTACGAATTAGGGGAACCATGGATCAAGGATGAGAAGGAATTGTCAAGCATATAAAATGTAGTCTTTGCAAACAACCGGGACATACTCAACCTCGTTGTCCAGCTAAACTCAATAGATAGCAATTAATTGGTAATAATTGACATATTCAAATTATGATTTATTTTAATGTAGATAATATAATTAGTCATGGATCGATTATTGATATGTTATAATTGTATGTGCAGGTATATACACCATGGAGCCTGGAACGATTAGTGATGAGGTCCTATATGACCAGCCTCGACACCATTGACATGTTATATCCTTTACAGAGGTAACTAAGTTTCTTATAATTTCAATATTACATTCTTATAATATTGTATTCTTATATATTCATTTGCTTTACAGAGAGGCTCGGATATTGTTATGGTTGATCATAGCCTCAGCCATAGCCGTTGGCATTTAGTGGATGAGCACATAATAGCAGCTATAGGACGGGCCGACTTCTTGACAAGTTCAAAGCTTCGTTGGATGAGGATCGATTGGCCCCTACTCACCGCTTTGATAGATAGATAGGTGGAGGCCGGAGACCAACACTTTCCATTTCCGAATGGGAGAGTCTACTATTACGCTACAGGATGTAGCTGTGATACTTGGTCTCCGCAAAGATGGTCCGTGCGTTACCGGCAGTGATAGACATTTTTGGCCGAACAGGTGCGAGCAGTTGTTAGGTGTAGCTCCAGAGTCAATGCCTGGAGGAAATATTAAATTGAAGTGGCTAAAAGAGACCTTCTCAGTGTCGTTGCCTTTTGATGCGCCGCCAATATTGATTGAGCAACATGCACGTGAATACATTATGCACATGATCGGTTCAATATTATTTCCAAATTCGAGTAAAGATAAAGTGCATGCCAGGTATCATTTTTATCAGTATTTACAATTATGTCTATTGATTTAGCGTATTTTGATAACTTGAAATTTTGTGAAAATGCTAGGTGGTTACCACTTATCGGGAACTTGGACACATGTGGTGCGTTATCATGGGGTAGTGCCGTTTTGGCGTACCTATATAGAGAGATGTCTAAGGTTGCATTCATGAAAAATAGTGACCTCAAAGGGTGTCTCATCTTACTGCAAGTATGGGCATGGGAGAGGCTGCATTTGAAGCCGAGACTATGCGTGAATTTACAATTAGACGGACAAATTCCACTAGGATGCAGGTATTATATTTTTTAACATAGTAAATATAATTGTAGTTATTCATTTGGAACTGAATTTTGAAACTAACACAGATGGAATGTCCAAAAATGTTTTGATGAGACCCCGGCTAGACAGTTAGATTTCTACCGAAATGAGCTTGGCCGCATGAAGATTTTTCAGGTATCATTTCTATAAAAATGAGTTTTTTTCTATATATCAACTTTCATTTTAATGATATGCAACAATTATATGTAATACTCTGTAGATGGAATGGGAGCCCTACACCCTATTTCTCGATCATCTACCCCCGATATGCACAGAATACTCAGTTATATGGTGTGACGCCCCTGGGTTCACACAAGGCTGCAGTCCAAGGTGAAACCAAGAATGTCAAACCTGTCATGCACCACACCGTGCAACAACATGTTTTACCATCACAGTTAACATCTATCTAGTAGAATCAATAACATGTGTAGGTACAAAAGCAAGTAAAGATAATACACAAATGACTGATGAAATAATAATGATCAAATAGATGTCTCATCATCCAACAAATGGAAAATACATAGTTAATGTCTGAATAAATAAACTAGAGTAGTCAACGAGTCTCAAGTACAAATATCTGACAAGAAGGAAATAAGGCACACCGCCTTTACAACTTCTAGAATAAGACTCTCAAAATACCTAACAAAAGTCTAATGTGGAACTCCAAAAGAAAATATATCTAAGTAAACAGCTGAAGCTAAAATGCCTCGCCATCAACCTGCGACTCTCCGGGCCCCTGGCTCATTACCTGAAAGGGGGTGGGACAACGAGCGTCAAAGCGCTAGCGAGTAACATCACAACCAACCCCAAGGGAAAAAGGGCTCATTGTATATGAAAATACAGATAATATATAATAGATCTAAAATCATTTATCTTACAAAAGAGGGTTTTAGTATTTAGAAATTTACAACACGAGAATAGGTACGTCGAGCAAAATAATCTAGACAAGGAAACCCTCATGTATATGCCTTATATCTCAAATTTGTAAACCCCTAAATACCAAACCCAAGGTTCTAGTACAGTAGCAATAATGGAAGAATTACAACAAACACCAGAGTATAATTACAGTGCTGTGACATAGCCAACATGAACATCATGTTATTACTTACATGAATATCATGTCAAAATCTACATAAGTGTTATACCAAAATCTACATAATTATCATGTCGTGCAGTGCTGTATAATAGTCACATGCAGGGTTAAGAACTATGTCCGAAACAAGAACAAACTATTGTAATTTCCGAACTCATGGAATAAGTGACAATTGTCCAACACGAGGACTGATAGGGATTATAGTCCAACACGAGGACTTCTATGGATTATAGTCCAACACGAGGACTGCGGAAATAATAAAAGATCGATATGATACATGTAGTGAAATCTACTTATCAATCTCACAACCAAATCAGTATATGAGTCCCAAATTTATACCCTAAGGTCATCTATCATGCATGGACACATAGTGGGACTAATCACCCAGGTCAGATAATCCAGGCAAACCCTTGAACATGAGTAAAATACTCAAAATACATAAAACTGGAAATAGGCAACAGAGAGTTCGGCGGTCGACCGCACCGGTCGACCGCACTCTGATACGCGGCTGGCGGTCGGCCGCTGCGGCTTTGCGGTCGACCGACAGAACGTCACGGTCGACCGACAGAACATCGCGGTCGACCGACAGAACGTCGCAGTCGACCGCAGCCCTAAAACGAGCTCAGCGGTCGACCGATCCGGTCGACCGCCAAGCGGACAGAAACCCAAATCTGGGTTTCTCTCAGCTCAAAACCTGAAACAAAAATTTGTTAAACAAAAACCCAACTTGTAGAAAT
>BQKN01060450.1:364319-401217 GCA_022839385.1 Asparagus kiusianus | reverse complement strand
AGTTCCTCTAATATGTTTCGAGATAGTAGAAATGTATGTACCGGACCACGTGCTTTGACAATTTGGTCTTGCACAACATGTTCCGCAATTTGTTGAAAAAAATAGAGAGGAAGGCGAAGAAAGGAGGCCAACAAAAGGACTGGGCAGCTGAGCATCAAAATTATATACACAGATGGAATGATAGACATTTTTGTATTGTTGCGCAAATCGAGCCAACTCCCCAGGAATGAGATTACTACACTTGGTATTGGAGGATAACTAGAAGATGGATACTCCATGCGACCACATCCCCGGTTGAGTTACAAAGAGGATATGTGTCTCGGGGTATAGATGAGAGAGAATTAGTAAGTATTTTCAAATTTATTCATTTTTATTGGTATTTTTCAATATTGCTAAATTATGTTTTTTTTAATTTGTAGGTATCAGCAATAGATAATGTTCAAACCATTGCAAATAGTGGCTTGGAATTGGCTCGAGTAGGTAATATAGAATTAAATATAAAATTTACATATTATAATTTGAATTTTACAGTAACTTTTGCATTTCGGATTTTTTTGAATTATATCTCGCAGGTACATATCCCGAAACACAGAAACATGCATCAATATATCAATTGATAATGCAGAGACTTCACCAAGCCTTACATCGAACTCATGAAGACCTTCATGATGGATGAGAGGTAGCACAATTAGTATACACACGTCAACCATGACAAAGACGCGGACGGCACAGAAACGACAATGAAGCTGGGCCTTCCCAACGTGTTGACCACGAAGCTGGACCGTCACAACCACAAACGCAACCGGATCATGAACTCATCGAAGGTCAGGATGGAGGAGGCCGAAGACAAAGGAGGAGGAGAAGAGTTCTTGGATGTATATAAATTACAATCCTATTTTGATATGTACATTACAAACGTATTTCAGGACAATAGATGGTTTTTGGATTTGTAGCGGAGACTGTGGTGTGACTTATTAGATTTGTAAGTGGGTTTGTGGCGTGCTTTGTTGGATTTGGATTCGTAAGTTTGTGGTGTATTTTATGATTTTTAGATTTGATATATGTGTTTATACAGGGAATTAACATATGATTTTGTATAGGGAATTGATATATGTGTTTATACAATGGTGTAATTTATGATTGTTGCATTTGAAATGAGTTTGTACAGGGAATTTTCCCGCAGCAGAATACATGCACATTTGTGAATGTGCAGGAAATACACGGGACTGCTAGTCCCGTGTATTTCATTGTGCCCAGGAAGTGCACGGGACTAGCAGTCCCGTGCACTTCTTTCGTAGCTCTCTGTAAAGTGCACGGGATTGCTAGTCCCGTGCATTTCATTGTGCCCGGGAAGTGCATGGGACTAGCAGTCTCGTGCACTTCTTTTGTAGCTCTCTGTAAGGTGCACGGGACTGTTAGTCCCGTGTATTTCAAAGCTGGGTTGAAATACACAGGACTAGCAGTCTCGTGTATTTCGTAAAAATCTTATTACAGCAAAACCGACCCTTTTCATAAGAAAAGGGTCGGTTTTGCTGAATAAAATGAGATGAGGTCGATTTTGCTATTTAAAATGCTAAAAAGCTTGATTTTGAAAATTTATCCTTAAATATCCATTAAATGGAATATACCCACCACTATTATGGAAAATATTTAAATATTTATTAAATGGAATATACCCGCCACTAATTGCATTTCAAATACATCTTCCAAATTAGCAACTTGTAAGATATTATAGCCACAAAAATATTTATGATACATTGGCAGATGCGACAAATGTGCAAGAAAGAAAATTATTATACTGCAAGTTTCTAGAATATTGCAGGTAGTTAAAGGCATGTAGATGTTCACTAGTATAGATCCCAACATCCTCGACGGCCACAACCGTCTCTGAAAAATTATTAGATGGCCAAGCCATCTATGATGTTGAAAATTATCCAAGATGGCTTAGCCATCTGAGATGTTACCTTAGAGATGATCGAAATCATCCTAGATGTCTAATATAATATTTTAGATGGCTACATAATCTATGATGTTTTCCAGTATCCTAAACAGCTTGGCCATCTATGATAGTAACCTAGAAAATTCAACCGTGTAGGATATAATATATTGTATTTTAACAGAGGTTCTGCATGTTCTTTACCTTACTTTGGACCTGTATCAACAATCCAACATATTAACGAATTACATACCAAATCATATTTCAAATATCGATCACATCCAACACGAACAACGAATTCAATATACACATTCATATTTTCAAATTCTACCCACAATCAAATTTCTAGTATCCAACAATATCAACATCCAACACAATATCGAATAATCTCAGATATCAAATCTCATACATTTACAATACAATCCACTAACTAACAATAATTAAAATAACTACTAACAAGAATTAAAATAACTATCTCACATTGTTTCATCACTTAAACACGTATCTGACACATAGTTTCAAAACTTAATAAATCCATCATACGCACAAAGATAATAAGTCAGAACATGAGAAAACCATCATAGTCATATAATGTTACAAACACACAAGATAGATAAGATAAAAAAACAAACATTTAAATACCAAGCTCAACCTCATCTTCCTAATTATCTTCGGTGGTTGCATGCCTCTCATTCAAGCCACTATTGCTCCCTACAACATCTGTAGCCTTAATAAAAAACTTTATGTATTAGAATCACGCAAAACTTGGTAATATATTGTAATGCATATATCTATACTATTATTTAAGAAAATCCTTTTTCTGCGCTATTTTACCCGTGCTATTCATGTTTTAAAAAATTCCAAACACGTCCAGTTAAACAATTATTATATGCGAGGGTAAAGTTGGTAAATCTTAAAAAATTAAAAATTAGATATAGTTTGCATAACACCAAAAAAATTGAATATCATATTGTGACGCCCCTGGTATCATACAAGGTTGTAGTCCAACTTGAATCCAAGGATGTCAAACATATAATTCACCCAACACTATGCAACAATATGTTTCACCATCACAGTAATATCTCTCTAGTGGAAGTCAAACAATGATCAAGTGTAGGTACAAAGCAGATAGGATAAAGATAATAATACAAGGAACACCATATAGAGAAGATACAATAATAAATATAAACGTGTTCTAATAGCAACAAAGAAGTATATCTAACAATCTGAAATAATGTAATAAATCTCTGAATACAAGAGTCAACTAAATACAGTACTAAGCCACTCAGCCTTCAACAGGAAATACATCTCTAAAAGAAGACTAAACTCATAAATATAAATCGTGGAGCACTAATATCTAGTAAAAAATGACGGTCAGCTAAACCGAGTCTCCGTCAACTTGCGAATCTTCGGATGACTGACTCACTACCTGAAATGAAGGGAAACAACGAGCATCAAAGCGCTAGCGAGAACATCTCCACCCCTCAGGGGGAAGGGGTTAGGAGTACAATAATACAAGTTAGTACATATAGATATATAAATCATCTATCCTGAACTAAGAGGAATTAAGACTTAGAAATCCACAACATGAGAATGAGTACGTCGAGCGAAATAATCCAAACAAGAAAACCCTCATATATATACCCATGTATCTCAAATTGTGAATCATTAAATCCCAACTCCAAGACCCTATGAATACAATAATCAATAAAACAATACACTACCAAGCCTCATCCAAACCAAGTCATGTCAAAATACCTCACACGACCCTTGGGTAAGTAGCACAGTAATAAGGATCAAAATCCAGTATAAGAATCTCGTATAGTATACGTCATGTATGACAACCTCAGTCATATACCCTATGCTCGGGGTAGATATCATGGGAGCATAAATATAAATCTATGTGATTCTCTATAATATACATCACTCTCTATCATGACAAACTCAAAATATACACTACACACCTCTAAATGCTCATGCGCGCTAAAATCCAATATGTGCTCTCTCATAAACAATGCACGTGTATCGACGTATGATTCATACTTTCTACGTGCGATCAAAAGCATGAGAAAAGAAACAATATATGGAAAACAATCTAAGTCGGTCGACCAAAATATTCCATCGGTCGACCGGCGACATGCACAAATAAGCACTCAGGAAAAAGGCCTTGATTTGTCGATCGACTCCATGTTTTGGTCGACTGACCAGGGTACTTTGGTCAACCGATTCTTTGGGTCGGTTGACCGATCAGGGTATAGGATACAAGAGCATGTTTCACGAAGTTAAACCGACATTTCTTATGAGAACTTGTGAAATTATTATCATGGAGTGTATAAACATGTATAAATCTCGTGTTTAACAAAATGGGGTATTAATTCTTCTACATGAAAACACGCTTACGAATATTTGAGGGGAAATCTAAAACCCTAACTCGTAATATTTGTAAATTCATCACGGAAACAAATCAAATTAAAAAAAAACTTGTGTTTACTTTACTTCAAATCAAAAATCCAACTCAAGGATCCGTTTCGAAACTTTTTAAATAAAAAAGATCAAATCTTTATATTATACAGTTTAAAAGAGTGATCTTTATACATAAACTAGGTTTTTTTTAAATCCAATAAAATCAAATAAAACCAAGAAAAACAGGGGATTGGTTTGGAGGAGATGAAACTCGCCTCAAAATTCATGCTGAAACTTCACGCACGCGAGACACACGATCCACCTTCACCAAAAGCTCATGATCTCGCCCTCCTCTACGTTTTTATTCCTCAAAGTTCTCCAAATTCTCTAGGGTTTTTGAGGGGGTGTGGGTGTTGATCAACGTGGGAAATAAAGAAGAAAAGAAGAGAAGAGTCGGGTTTAGAATATATATATGTATGTGTGTGTGTGTATGTGTGTGAGAGATCAAACGGGCTCAAAACTGACCCGACCTAAAATGCAAGGTCTGTGCACCCGTTAGTCGACTGATGCCAAGAATCACCCGACCGATTCGGGACCATCGGTCGACCGATCACTTGGCATCAGTCGACCGACCAGTGCAATATTTTCTGCTGACTGATTCATGCATTCACGCATATTTACAATTATATACATTCTTATACGTACTTAATCATCCTGAAAATTCGACAATTATAAATCACAAAACATGTGTCACATACGCAATATTTACACTTAACATATGGAATGTTAATACTCCCACTTAACCTCTAATTAAACGTAACTAGTACATCGGACAAAAAATCCAAACAAGGAACCCCCATGTATATACTATACATTCCGAAAGATTAGGAGCTAACCGTTAATACTCACATTCCAGCATGAAGTGTAAACACGACTATATAGATAAAACGAATACAAATAATACTTTAGTTAACTATATACCTACTCAAACAGGTGTGGGTAGTCGCGACGCATATCCTCCTTATGCTCCAAAGAAGCTTCCTCAGCTCCTTTCTTGTTCCACTACACTTAAAACTAATGGGATCACTTTATTCCAGAGTTTCTTGTCCTCCTTACAAAAAATGTGGACTGGAGTCTCAACTGTAGTCAAATCCGCTTAAAGTTCCAAATCTGGCATATCAAGCACTCTTTGCTGCTCCTCGTCGCGTAAGTGCTTCTTGAGCATCAAAACATGAAAGACATCATGCACACCCGATATCGATGCTGGAAGATCTAGTAGGTATGAGACGGCTCCCACACATTCCACAACGGACCAATATATATCGGGGCAAGCTTTCCCCATCTACCAAACCGTTTAACACCCTTCATAGGTGATACCTTCAACAGGACATAGTCTCCAACATTAAATTCTAAGGGCCGTCACCTCTAATCTGCGTAACTCTTTTGCCGACCCTGGGCTGCAAGAATATGCTCCCGAATCAACGCTATCTTCTCTGAAGTCTACCTAATGAGGTCTGGTCCAAGTAGCAAGTTGTCCTCCAACTCTGCCTAACAAATCGGAGGTCTACAAGGCCTCCCATATAATGTCTCATAAGGATCCATACCTATAGTCGATTTATAACTATTGTTATAGGCAAACTCGATCAATGGTATATGATCCTCCCAACTGCCTTGGAAATCTAACACATATGCCTGAAGCATGTCTTCCAACACTTGGTTAACTCTCTTCATTTGACCATTTGTTTGCGGGTGGAAAACGCTGCTATAAACTGTTTAGCTATCGAAAGAATTCTGGAAGCTCTTCCAGAAATGAGATGTGAAAACTGAGCCACAATCCGACATAATCATCTCTGGGACTTAATGCAATCTCAGAATTTCCCGTGTGAAAATCATCGCATAGGTCTCTGCCGTATAAGTTGTCTTAACTAGTTAGAAGTGCGCCGACTTTGTAAATTGATCAATGATCACCCAAATAGAATAATTCCCTTTGCTAGACCTCGGCAAACCTATAATGAAATCATTCAAAATATCTATATATTTCCACTCAGGAATGGGTAAAGGCTGTAGGGTACCCACGGGTCTCTGATGTTCTGCCTTTACCTACTGACAAATAAAGCATTTAGCTACATACTCTGTAACATCCCTACGCATGTCGCTCCACAAAAAATGTCTCTTCAAATCCTTATACATCTTGGTTGTGCCAGGGTGCACAGTGTATTTGGTACAGTGTACCTCATCAAATAGATCCTTCTTTGACCACGGATTATCTGGCACTACTAGCCGGCCTTTCATTCGAAGGCCCCCATCTGATCTGATGGTCCAATCTGTCTTAGGCTCCTTGGAAAATTTCCCCTTTCAGGTTTGAATCCCAGAGTTGTTCGGTTGAGCGCTGACCACTCTATCCATCCATGATGGCTATACGGCTAATGCTCCTAAAAATATGCTGCATCCACCGACTTCTGATATAAAAATAAACTGATCGAGTGTACAAAGTTCTCGATATAATGAAAATCTCAAAGTTGCAAGTTTGTGGTGATGCTTCCTGCTTAATGCATCTGCTATGACGTTCACCTTCCATGGGTGATACTGAAGCACGAACTCGTAATCCTTGATGAACTCGACCCATCGTCGCTACCTCGGGTTGAGTTCCTTCTGAGAGAAGAGGTTTTTCATACTTTGATGGTCTGTAAACATGTGGTATGCATCAGTCCTCAAAAAGATAATGTCTTCACACTTTAAGCGCGAAGACCACCGCCGGTAACTCCAAGTCGTGAGTGGGGTAATTTTGCTCATCAATCCTCAACTGGCGTGAGATGTAAGCAACTACTCTCTGAGTCTACATCAAAATACCTCCTAGTTCTAATAATGATGCATTCGTGTACACAACAAAGGTCTTGCCACTGCTCGGAATGATTAACACTGGTGCGGTAGTCAACTTGGCCTTTAAAGTCTCGAAGGCTTTCTGACATTCTGGACCCCAAACAAACTGAACACCCTTCTTCGTAAGGCATTTCAGTGGGGTAGCAATCTTGAAAAACTTCTGAATGAATTTCCTATAGTAGCCGGCAAGCCCCAAGAAGTTATGAGTCTCTATAACGGTCTTTGGTGGCTCCCAATCAAGAATTGCCTCAACTTTAGCTGGATCAACTACAATGCCCTCCTTGCTAATAACATGACCTAAAAATCTAATCTCAGAAAGCCAAAAGTCGCATTTTCTAAACTTAGTATATAACTAGTGCTCCCGCAAAGTCCGCAATACTAATCGAAGATGCTGCTCATGGTCGGCCTCTGATTTCGAGTAGATGAGGATATCTTCGATGAAAACAATCACGAATTGGTCCAAATATGGATGGAAAACCTGATTCATCAAATCCATGAATATTGCGGGTGCATTAGTAAGCCCAAATGGCATGACAAGAAATTCAAAAGACCCATACCGAGTCAAAAATGCGGTCTTGGGAATATCCATCTCTCGTACATGCAACTGATGATAGCCAAATTGAATATCAATCTTTGAGAAACACTGCGCTCCCAGCAACTAGTCGAATAAGTCATCAACCTCCGTAGTGGATACCTTTTCTGGATTGTGACGCCCCTGGTTTCACACATGGCTGTAGTTCAAGGTGAACACAGAGATGTCAAACCTACCATGCACCCATACTGTACAACAACAAGTTTCACCAATCACAGTAATATCCTCTAGTGGAATAAAAAAAATTAAGTGCAGGTACAAACAGGCAAGAGAAGGAAAATAACTACAACTGACATGATATAAGAAAGATTAACTCATAAATAAATCATGTCTAAATGAACAAGTCTGGAACACATCTGTCATCATGAAATGTATGAATTTATAACGACATGGATCAACTAGGAATGTATCAAGGCTCACTGACTTTACATAATGAGAAAAGTAAGGAAAACTCTAATAGCTGAATAAAATGTTTGTCTACTTTGGAGTCTCAACTACAAGCTCATATGACGGCGACTATGCCTGAATCCCGTCATCATGCGACTCTCCGATGCTCTGAACTACCTAGAAAGAAGAATAAAATATAAAGACAACAAGAAAAAGCGTCAGCACGCTTAAGTAATATCACCTATATCCGTCCGGAAGGGCTACTACATGATGTGGATGCTCTATCTATTAAGCGTGGTCTACCTAGAAATACTTTTTCCCCCGTTAATAAGAAATAATAATACTCAAACTGACTAGAAAGAAAGCATGTAAGTGAAACATCATGTTCAACATAATGGTAGAATATATATATATATATATATATATCGTGTACTAGCAAGTGAGTATCTCAGGTGTAAAACTACTCAAAAATGAGTTATACCATATTTAACGTCCGCCAAACACATTGGCCTGTCAAGTCATATAAGTTATCTTTTCTAATTCTTTTCAACTAATAGCACCCCCATGCATAACAACTATTAACCATTTCAAACTATGTGCATAACTATGCAGAAACGAAACTATAGGTTCTGCCCACACTCATGCGGATACTAAAATATAGGTTCACTAACCTATGCGCACACTCTAGTGCGGATACCATAATATAGGTTCAACAACCTCTACGCAGACTCTAGTACAGATACCATAATATAGGTTCACAAACCTCTACACACACTCTAGTACAGATACTATAATATAGGTTCACAAACCTCTGCGCACACTCTAGTATGGATACAATGTCACGGGAAAAATGTAATCAGATTAACACTAAATAAAATCCCTCTCTAGGGTATTTTTGACATGTATTACAACACTATTCATCGATAATTATGTCTACATCATGCATAATCAGGTAACTCAAACCCCGTGCACGCATCTCAAAACTAGTAATTGCAAATTAAAAGAATCATCCCCATGATTATTTAACCATTGATTTAACAAACATAGTTTAATCACCTCATTTAAACAAATCTTTGACATAAACCCTAATTTTCTATTTGGTCAACATGAAACATGCTTGCATAAACTCGAAACTTATATAAATTCGTTTGTTCACATTTACAAAACAATGAAATCCTAAGCCTAGGCTTTAATCATACTTTATTAACATGCAAGCTTTTTTTTTATCACAAGTTTAGGGTTTTAAACAAGATTAATGCATAGATAAATAGATATAAACAAAGATCTACACAACCTGGTGATTGTAATCACGTTTTTGTTAATACCAGTAAGTAAAACTTGTAGATCTAACATCATATTAAGATTTCACATCACAAATCTACCTTTTATCATGTTAAACAAAAAATCTATGCATTAAAATAACCATATTACTTCATAAACACATGATTATACTATGGGTAAGGTTTGGATGCAGGAGATCTTGCCTCTATCACTGTGTTGATCTCTTGAACATGTGTACAACTCCTCTCTTCAGCTACAACCCTCGATCTCGCCTTCCGCTTGAAGTCACTTCTAAAAATGCCTCGTGGAACTCAAAATTTTGGATCTAGGGTTTAAGGGAGAAGAGGTGGCTGAAAACAGATGACAGAATCTCAGGAATTATGTTTAAAACACGTTTATAAAGTTAGGTTATCAACCGTGTTCGAAAACAATGCAAATCCATCCCAAAAACTAAAATCTGGCACGTCCAGGAATCCGCGATAGTCGACTACTCTCCTTAGTAGTTGACTACATATTAACTCATATAATCTGTATATTGCTTACGTGCTCTTAGTAGTCGACTACTAAGGTTATTAGTCGACTACTAAAGATCTGATTACACTGATTTATACTAATCTCGTATATGTATAAATTGAATTAATCTCTAATGAATTCTTGACATACTCAAACATCAAAAATATGCTCTTTATCACAACATAACATAGTAAATATCATTTATCACATAATATTCAAGTTTGTGGGGTTTTACATTCTTCCCCTTTGAAAGAATTTCGTTCGCGAAATTCCGCAACCGTATCATAAAAGTATCTACATTTGACAATCAAGAATGTGAGTGCTCCCACTTAACTCCTAACTAAGCAGAACTAGTACGTCGGGAAAAAAATCCAAACGAGAAACCCCCTATGTACGTTTGGGTGGAAAGTTGATGATTTCATTGATGTTGAGTCCATTATAACTTCAAACGCTACAATAAACTCAAGAAAGATTAGTCTTTTTATAAGACTTTTACACAATGAAAACAAAAAATTAAACTTTCTTCAAACAGTGTAACGGGTGTTGATCTTCCGTTGCTTGTGTGAGATCTTAGCCTGTGATGGGGACGTAAATATCCATGGACCACCAGGTGATCAGATCAGATCCAAAGCTTTGTCGATTCGTGAAGGAATCAAGAAGTCGAAGCAATTATCTCGGCAACAGCGAGATAACTACTCTTCTTAAGATCACCAAAATGGGGTAATCTTAAAGGAAGAACACGGGAACTACAGATCTGAGAATTCTTCTTTCCTGCACTGAAGAAATCGATCAATTTCCTCCTCTCTTCTAAGATTCATGGCTCCTTCAGTCTTCAATTTTGCAGGGCTTCGCCAACGCTCGAGAATTCCAGATCTAAAAAAATGAAGGCATTGGGGTTATATTTATAGGCTTCGGGACCCCTATTTTTGGATAAGAATGGTCGATTCCCTCTTATCCTTAGTTGTAACTACTTGATCATGTGCTTGGATGGTATTTTATCAGTTGATACAAATCCAAGCGGTTAAAGGTTGAAAAACGGCTTTAAACAGCCAAAAACAGCTTTTCGGATCTGCGGACACCCGCGGGCGTCTCAGCGTGGCCGAGACACCATTGGACGTCTCGGCGTAGCTGAGACATCATTGGGTGTCTCGGCGAGGTCCGGAACGTAGTTTCGCATGCTGTGTCCGTTTCTGCAGTATTTTTGTCGTCCGAACTCAGAATTGCGTGGCTCAAAGTATGTTTGAAATCCGACGAGGAGATCTACGATCTTTCCTAATTGGATCACATATGGAGTAAATGGTACATGAGGAGAGCTTCATCTTTCGCAAGCGACGCGCAGCTCCCGGTTTATTCATGTTTTCGTTATTCCGAAATTCCGTTCCTTCGCATGGTTCGTCGACTCACTTCATGTGTTTGTCATCATCAAATGAGCTTCTATGACTCGAATAGCAACATTCATCATCTTCTCTCTATCTCGAGCCGCGTACGGGGACCTATAGGAAATTTTTGACGCCTACAAATACCCCCTCCAAAGTATTTCAGTCTCGTTTATTTTATAGATAAGCTTGAAATACTTTGGATATGATCGGTCCAACATTGAGTCGCTGTAAAAGGATCTGTAGTTAGCTTGGATTCTTAACTCCTTTGATTTTCTGTCTGTTCGGTATTTTGATGAATAACTGAATCTGTTCCGACACTGCGTTTATCGTATGGCCGTCGTCGAAGTCTCAAATCGAAACTGGTGAGTTAATTTTGACTCGTATCATTGAGTTTACTTTGAACTAACTATCTTTGTCACATTGTGTTGACTTGTGTTGACTTTCATCGTAACGCGCTGACTGGCGTTGACCTAGGGTTACGTGTTGACTGACGTTGACCTAGGGTTTCGGATCGCACGACGTTAACTTTTTCATCGCAACGCATTGACTGGCGTTGACCTAGGGGTTCGGATCACTCGGTGTTGACTTTTCATCATAACTCGTTGACTGGTGTTGACCTAGGGTTACGCGTTGACCGGTATTGACCTAGGGTTTTGGATCGCCCAGCATTTACTTTTTCACCGTAACGCATTGATTGGCGTTGACCTAGGGTTACGTGTTGACCGGCATTGACCTAGGGTTTCGGATCACTCGGTGTTGACTTTTCATCATAACACACTGGCTAGCGTTGACCTAGGTTTACGCGCTGATCGGCGTTGACCTAGGGTTTTGGATCGTCCGACGTTGACTTCTTCATCACAACACATTGACTAACGTTGACCTAGGGTTACGTGTTGACCGGCGTTGACCTAGGGTTTTGGATCGCCCGTCGTTTAATTTTTCATCGTAACGCTTTGACTGGTGTTGACCTAGGGCTACGCATTGACCGACGTTGACCTAGGGTTTTGGGTCACACGACGTTGACTTTTTTTATCGCAATGCGTTGACTGGCGTTGACCTAGGATTACGCGTTGATGGATGTTGACCTAGGGTTTCGGATCGACCGACGTTGTTTTGTGTTTATTTTCATCAGAATAACCAATTACAGGTAAAATTAGGTGAAAGAGGATCATAGAAAGACATCTGGGGTCCGACGTGGGCCAAGACACCAGTGGGTGTCTCGGCCATTTGGCCGAGACACCTATGTGCCCTCTCTCCTTTTTTATATTTTGCTTCTTCTTGTTGTACTTTTCCCCCTCTTTACCAAAATTTCAAATAGAATTCTATTCCCTCCCAAACTCCTTCTTCATCCTCTCATCCAAAAACTCCATTTCTTTTTCTTCAAGAACTCTAAACCCATCAAAACACTTACCTTTAAAACTCCTCAACCCTCCAACATAACTTCGGATATATCCCCTCATTAGTTGGCCGAAAATTGTCCCCTCTCAAAGCTAGGGTTCATCCCATCTTCAAGCTTAAGACTTGATCTTTTGGAGTTGGGTTTTCAAGCTCTTGATTTGGGTAAGGTCCTCTTCAAGAACTCTCCTTTTTTTTTATAAGAAAGATTGAAACTTCATGCTTTTAATGATGGTATGCCATGAATTTATATGCAAAGATCATAGCTTTTTGTCCTCATGAGTTGGGTATTGTGAAAAAGATTGAATCTTGATGATGGGTTTTGTATATGGCTGAAATTTTGAGGGGTTTATGTGCAAATATGTGGCCGAAATTTTTTGGAGGGCTTATTTGCAAAAGTTGGTCAAAATTTTGAGGGAGTGTTTATGCAAGAAAGGACTAAAATTTTGGGACTTGGATTGCATGCCCACTTGGCCAAAAATTTGAGGGGTGCTTTACGCAAGAGGACCAAAAATTGTTGAAGGGTTTATTTGCAAAAGGCAACCGGATATTGTAGAGGGGCTTATTTGCAAAAGGGCAAAAATTTTAGGGCTGAAATTTCAAGAGTTTAGGCTACATACCCATGAACAAAAACTTTGAACGAGTTTATATACGAATTTTGGCCGAGACTTGTGGAGAGGTCTATTTACAAAATTGCCCGAAATTTGTAGAGGGGTTTATTTACAAAATTGGCTAAAATTTCAAGAGTTTAGGCTGAAATTGGCTGAAATCATGGCTAAAATAACCTCAAACATGAGGGGTATTTTGGGTATTTCACCAAAAAATTGATCATGAAGGTTTTAAATGCAATTTGAACCCATTGTTTGCATGCATAGAACCCATAGGTTTAATTAGACTTCAATTGTAAAATCCTATTTTGTTTATAAGATTTTTAGTCAAAGTTCATAATTTTCCTTTTAAATTTTGGGTTCTTGGATTTATAATTGTACCTCATCCGTTGATTTTCGTTACAGGTTAACCATGTCTCCACGTCGACCGCGATTTCATAGGACTCGCTCATCTTCTCAGCATAGTGAGAGGGAGGCTCCCGTAGCTTCCTCTTACAGAGGTGAGCTTTAATGCTTTCTGTGCCCTCGTTTGACCCCTTCGCGAGTCATTCGGGAAGAACCGACGTCCTCCTTTGCGGGGATCGAAGCTTCAGGATGATTTGTGGTTCTATCATGCCCTCGTTTGGCCCTTTCGTGGGTCATTCAGGAAGAACTGACGTCCTCCTTCGCGGGGATCGAGGTTTTTGGATGATTTGTAGTTCTATCATGCCCTCGTTTGGCCCCTTCGCGGGTCATTCGGGAAGAACCGACGTCCTCCTTCATGTGGATCGAGGTTTTAGGATGATTTGTGGTTCTATCATGCCCTCGTTAGGCCCCTTCGCGAGTCATTCGGGAAGAACCGACGTCCTCCTTCGTAGGGATCGAGGTTTTAAAAGACACGTTTTTCTTGACCAATTCACGTCTTCTGGCATATTGGGGTGATTTCGTGTTGTATTACAGTGTGTGGGTCGGGGTACATTACCATGTTGCTTACGTGATGATGCATAACGCTCTTATGGTGAAGGACACTTGAAATCGTTTCACCAATCACTCGATGAATGACTCTATCTCGATAGCTTGTGAGATGAATTCACTCATTGTATAATTCCTCAATAATTTTCTGATTCCATGTTTGTTTTGCTGTAGTTGAATTCCCCACTGAGAGTCTTCCTCCTCATGCTACTAGCGGTTGTAGTGGAGAGAGTTTTACTTCCGTTGTCGATAGGCAGGCCATCGGTCTGTCTTCTTAGTTTGATAAGAGTTGTTCCGAGGAGTTCTGTCGCTTGACATGAAATGGGGGCCGCCATTCACTGTGCCAGTTGATTACCGATGCCCATTTCACTGAAGACTCTATTTCCACTCAGGCTTTAGAGAAGCCTGCTTATTTATTTGGAGACCATGTCGAGGATCCGGCTAAGCTAATTCTTGATGACGAGCACTGGTTTAATAATGATGAAGGACTACTTCTATACATCCCTTCTATTCCACGCTAGCACTCTCTCGCACATTTGGAGACGCAGGCTGTGCGGCGACAGATGACCTGGAATCTTGCAGATGAAAGCGACCGGGTTCATTGTGGATTTATTTCTCATCATAAGACTCTAGGTTCTGATGGATATAATTATATTCGCGGCCTTCGATCAGGGATTCTGGGCCTTGATACCGTGCCACTGGACGAGGTGTCAGCAGCCGTCCTACTGTGAGGAATCGTTTGGCCAAGCTTAGGAGAAAGTTACCTCCGCCAGAGTTCAGATATTTCGGTTGGGCCTATTCGCCACCTAAAAAGTGGTGGACTTGTATGACCAGTTACGTCTTGGGACGTTGGGAGAGTGATCTGAAATGCAGTGGGTTGTATGCGCCCATACGAGCTACCATGTATGGATTCCCAATCAGCAATCGCCATTTCCTAGCATTATTGGAGACATATATCCCCGACAGTAACACTTTCTTGACTTGCAGTGGAGAGTTGGGATTAGTCTTGCATGAGATGCATAAGATTTCTGGTCTTCCGATGGGGGACCATCCATATCAGGAGTACTTTCCCTCGAACCTGCAGTTAGAGTGGCTAAAGAAATATTCTCCTGGTATGTATGACACGCTTTGGGATCTTACGTGTCATTATCATACATCTCTAATCAAAGTGAGTCCTCTAGCGAAGAGGAAGAGGCAGATCAGTTTGAAGCAGTTCGCTGATTATTTATTCCATCATTTGGAGAGCAATTCGGGCGAGGCTGTTTGTGAGTTGGCCTCTTTGACACCTTCTGCCATTAATGAGTTAATGGTGAGGGCCGAAGCCCGTTCCTTTACTACCGCTAGCGCTGAGGGATCTTTTCCTACGAGGACCAAGTTTTGGACATTCCTTTCTCATGCTCAGAAGTCCATTCGGCCTAGGACTCTGCTGGCAGGCTATCTCGCTCTTTGGATGAAGAAATACGTTGTTCCATATTAGTTTTCTGACGCCTTGCCTATTGTGGTCCTCCTCCCCGCCGTTCAGCTGGCTCACGGGAAGGAGCTTTCTCTGCTTCCGACGATGGTCGCCGGCATTTATTGTGGGCTTAGGTAATTGGTCGACGGTCTTACACATGTGGGTTCTGAACCGTCAACCGAGCTTCTTTCTGTAAAGGTCAAACTTTCGTATACATACCTGATGGCATGGCTCGTTCTTCACCGCCTAGTACTGTTGATGCCTACGTTCCTTTTGTGTAGCTGTTACAAAGGAGCAAGTGGTTTGGAAAGACATTCACTGATGTACAGCGACAGATTCAAGTTCGTAAGAGCTGGGAGTTCTTCAGGGGCTTTCCTCGCTTCTCGGGCTACTATGATGATGTGTTGATTGATGAGGAGAAACCAAGGAACGATCGGACTTCTCTTGATACTGGTTGCTTCTGTTGCTTGGCGAACATCCGTATTGGATATCTCGTCCTTCGGGTGAAGGGTCTTTTCCATATAGAGCCTTATCTTCCGTGCCATTTTGTTCGCTAGTTCGGTTATGACCAACTATATGTTAGAAACCCGAGTCGGGGTTTGAGGATCAATGGGGGTCTTATTAATGGCGTCCGAGCATGGTTTGGACTATGATGGGTTGTACTGGAGCCTATTTCGCTCTTCCTTCATCTTAGCACAAACCATTGCCTACTTTCCTCAGCTGCAAGTGGCTCCTTTCTACCAACGAGTTTCTAGATGTGAAGAGCCTCTCAGAGTTGGAGGCTGAGCACTTGGTTCACACTACTATCAAGGCTACTCGTAGGGCTGAGCTTCCGAAGAAGCAGGGGAAGAAACCTACCAAACCTTCCCGTTCGAGCAGAGACAAGATAGAGGATTATGAAGAGTTCCTTCCTATTGATGAAGAGGATGAAACTTCTGGGGAAGAATTTATAGACATGGATACCAATGGGGAAGAACCCGATGCAGGTCTGGCAGACTCTTTCTTTTCAGAATTAATGGATCTAGAATTTTCTCGTTAGCATCAACGCCATACCCTTTCTAGATCTCAACTGGCTTTTCAAAAGCCAGAGCGAAAGGTTTTATTTACTTATCCTAACAAGATGACTCTTGTCACTCCAGGTAGGATGGTTGACGAGCATGAGCCCCTTATTTTTCGTTATGTGAGATCACGGCCCAGCGCCGAGGCTTCTGCATAGGTTGAGATGCATACTAAATCTACGCATGAGCAACCTGTTGGTTCTATAGGAGCTCATTCTCCAAAGCGGAAGAAGACCGCTCGGAAGTCGTATGTCGATCCGCACGGTCGCGAAGTAGATCTACGAGGTACTATAACTACTGGTAAAGAAGAAGGTAATGCTCTACTATTTTCATGACTTTAAAATAGTGCTCTTTTGGACTCCCTGAACCTAATCATGTTTCGTGTTTAAAGAACCCATCGCGAAGGTGAACTTCCACATAACCCTGTATTCTCTGATCCTTGTCATTTGGATGGCTCGAGCTTTGTGCAGCAAATGTACGATGCCATTCGTGATGAGCCCATGGATGTTGAAGCAAACAGAGATGCTGAGCAGGCTGATGGCGTTGAGCCGAGGATCCAATGCCCAAGTATATCTAACATTGATAATACACTATTCAAGCAGCGGTTAAAGGAGTTAGGCAATTCGGAATCTGTTCCCCCTTTAAGCACTTCCACTCTTCGTTCTCTTTTAGATAAAGTGAAGAACGTGGGTGTAAAAATTGGGGCAGAGGAGCCTTCTACTACTATCGCAGGTAAATCTGAGTTCCTTTCCCTTCCTCTTCTTTTTTGTATATATCCAACACTTAAACTCTTATGCAGGTATCACGCTAGAGAGGCCGGTCGAGGATGAGACTTTTCATGGTATGGATCTTGGGGGATTCAGTGAACACATGTACGTCTCAGTACCGAGTTTCTCAGGATCCGACACTAGATTGCTTGTTGAGATGTTGGCAGAGCAGGCCACCAGAGAGGCTGCAGAACCATCCTTTGAGGATGGTTCATCTACAAGTATGCATCGAATTTCCGACATTGTAATTATCTTCATTTGTCAAAACTTCTATTTGACTAATAGGGAATTCTAATCATAGGACCAACCACCGGGAGTGATGCGACTATGATTACTAGCATCCCTAGTTTACCCGAGGGTGGTGGATCTGTAGGTATGCATATAATCTCCATCATTATAATTCTCTTCACTTGTTAAAATTTCTATTTGACTAATAAAGAATTGTAATCATAAGACCAACCGTCATGACTGATACGACTATGATTCCTCGTACTACTAGTTTGTCTGACAGTGGTGTCTCTTCTCCAAACCCAACGGGAATTATAGAATTACCTAGAGTGGTTGATATACCGTCGACGACTACGCTTGCTACCATTTCTGAGCCTGCTGAGATTAGATTGACGGGGCCCAGTACAGGACATCAAACTGAAGGGACCTCAATTGGTACTGGTACGCTCGTAATTTGCTTTGAATTTCCCTACTAAATTCTAGAGTCTCTTACACTTCTGCACCATTACTTGTAGGGTCTCCACTGTCTCCATATGAGCGTGTCTTAGCCCTTTTAGCCAATCCTGATCCTAGCAGAGACATATTCCTAGTGGATCTTGGTTATTTTGTTAACTTTTTTGACAGAATGATCGAGAAACTTCTTCATCAGGGATATTGCTTCGATCAGTTCAGGCGTTCCCTTACTTGACACATGACGATGATTAGAGAGGAGGGATATCCTGAGCTAGCTGATTCTCTTACTACCGATTTTCTTGTTCTGGAGTGTGAATTTCGAGAGTTAGAGGAGCTGAAGGGTAGTGGAGTTTCTTCCTTTGTATCTTCTCAGTTAGAGCATAGACTGAGACAATGACATGACCTCAGATCTTCTATTGGAAGTGAGCTTCAGTCGCATGAGAGTTCTATCGCGCAGATGATGGCTAGTCTTGCGAGGAAGGATACGAATAGAGCCGAGTTACTCAGCTCTTTAGACTCCAACCGTGAGGAGGTAGCCAGGCTGAAGAAGGCCTTAAAGTACACTAAGCTGGCTGGTTTATAGAGCTCTCGCGGACAGATACATGAGAGACTAGGATATACGCAGGAGAGATTAATGAAGCTAAAGGGTGAAGCTACAAAGAACTTGAGCAGTTCTGAAGATTCCGTCCGAGCTGATCTGCAGGCCGAGCTTGAGCAGGGTTATGTAGATAAGCTCTCTAGGTTAGAACTTCACATTCTCGGTCGCCGATTGCGTTCGGGCCGATGAACTTTATCATTGTATGCTTTGAATTGATCTATTAGTAAAGACCCGATATTTGATTTAGTGCACTCATCTTTTATCATGATTTCTCTTTGTTGATTGTGAACCAAGTGAGCATAATGCTTATAGGATTTTTAGCAAATCCTCAGCCATCAACGGGTTTGATGTGCCTTTACCGAATACCGTTTGAATCGGGCTAGCATACGGATTGTATAAGTTCGTTCCGTATGTAACATTGTGCTAAAAGAATGAATTCTCTTTGGCTTGACACTATGATATTGAATACATAGACTTTTTTTGTCACGAGAATAGGCAACCCGGCAACGCGTGTTAGGCGCTGACTCGTCCTTACTTAGGATTCAGGATAAAAGTCCCTAGACTTGTATTCTGGTGTATTTTCATTCGGTGAAAAACTAAACCGGCAACATGTGTTAGATGCAGACTTAAGAATTTTGACAAATCTTCAGCCTTCAACAGATTTGACGTGCCTTTATCGATTATCGTTTGAATCGGGCTAGCATACGGATCGTATAAGTCCGTTCCGTACGTAACGTTATGCTAAAAGAATGAATTCTCTTAGGCTTGATGCTATAATATTGAATACATAGAATTTGTCTTTGTCACGGGAATAGATTACCCGGCAACGCGTGTTAGGCGCTGACTCATCCTTACTTAGGATTCAGTATAAAAGTCCCCAGACTTACATTCTGGTTATTTTTCTTTCGGTGAAAGACTAAACCGGCAGCATGTGGTAGATGCAGACTTATCCCTATTTTAGGGTTTGAGATAAAATCCCCCGTGTATTGAAGTGTGGGAGAGGAAGAAATTTATATTCTATCTCTTAAAACTGAAGAGGAAGAATTTTATATTCTATCTTCAGGTCTTCTTTTAGGGTAAAGACGAACCCCCAGTGGAAGAGAAAGAATTTTATATTCTATCTTCCAAGACTAAAGAGGAAGAATTTTATATTCTGTCTCTAGTTGTAGAGGAAACTCAAGGTTGGATCTCCACCCTAAGAATCCGAAAAGGTGAAAATAAGAGTGGAATCTCTACTCTGAGAATTAGTAAGATTCAAGCAACCCTAACTTTATAGGATTGGTTGCCTAAACCAAAAATAGCTCTTCGTTTATCAAAGTGAGATTCGGATGTCGGCCCTAACTTTTATAGGTTTGACCGAGTGGGTTAGAGGCAATCCTAAATTTTATAGGTTTGATTGCTCAAATTGAAAGTGGACCTCTCGTTCATGGAAGGAATCGAGAGGGGATTCTTTCTTTGGTCCTAACTTTTATAGGTTTGAAAAAGAAAGCAGCGGGAGTGGAACTCAAATAGCAGTGGAAATAACGATTTGTACTAGCCACTCGATGGAGGATTTCGATGCTAAGTGATCAGTACTTAACACGCAAAATTTGAAATTATCACAGATTGGCAGAAAGGGTGTTGTGTTAGTGTTTTAACAACACAAGTGATAAATGCACAAACACGCCGATGGTTCAAATGGATTTAATCGATAAGAATTTTGGTGGACTCACCGTCAATTGATTTGATCAGTGGGGGTTTTGTGAGAGAAGATTGATTTATCAAAGTGATCGAATCTCGTCTTAACAAAACTATTCACGGAAGTTAGTGAACTTAATCTCGGAAATGAGATATAGTCTATCATTGAGGATACTCAGAGTCCGAATGGGGATTTCTTGCTTATCCCTTTTGTAATTATCGGGTTATCCCTAAGAATACCCCACATGATATTCTTCCAGGAAATTCCCGTTACACGGGTTATCCTGAATGTATAAGAGTAGTACTTTTTTAGGAACTTTAAATTTATCGGCATCGTGAGTCGGTCACCTTCCTTGGTAATAAGGAGATATGCGCCATTCGAGTAGACTGTCTCTACTTGTAATGATCGTGAACCTTCTATAGTAGTTAAAATAATTTTTTAGTATTTTAAATTTTTTTATTATGATTATTAAAAGAGTATTTATATTTTTCTAGAATTTTTATAAATTTCTATGATTTAAAGCCTATGTTTTATATTTATTTAAATGATTTAAATATTTATCAATTTATTTAGTGTACTAAAAGTTTCTGGAATTTATCCGTTGTGTTACCGATACTATTACGTATCATTTTTAATACTATGATGTATTATTATTATTATTTCATATTATTTTGTATAATATGTAGTATTATTAATTATGTATTATTGGTATAAATTGTTATATTATTTTAATTATTGTGTATCAGCTGTCGTATTAGCACAACTAATACGTTTTATTGTATGAAAAATTATCCCATAATTATTTGATTTTAAATGGAGGAAATTATATTTTTTATTAATTAATCTCGTTTAATTGTACAATTTGTGGTATTATTTCTACTGTTGCGTATTATATGTTATATTAGCACAACTAGTACATTTTGATGTGTAGATAATTTTCACGTAATTATTTAATATTTTTCATGATTATAATTAATTTTAATTAATTTTCAAAACCCTAAATACTCTTTATATATACATAAATATATATATTTTTCTCTCTCTTCTCACTCCTTCACCCCCACGAAGCCGAAACCACCTCCACTCTGTTTCCAACCGAACCCACGTTCTCCATCTTCTCCACGACGCTCACCACCCCCTAGCCTCCTTCCTTACATCTCTCTCACGTTCTTCTCTCTCTTCTTATACTCTCTTCAACCTCAAGAAACCCAACAACCATGCCCACCAACATCTCCTCCTCCTTCTCTCTCGTTCACGAAACCCAACAACCACCTCTCCCGCTGTTCGCCACCATCACCGCATCTCCTCAACCTCCCCATCGACTCTCCCTCTCGTTCTCCCCTAACAACCCACCGCCGATGAGCCCAACCCCACCCGCTACAGCTCCTCCACCAGCCCCAGATCCGTCAGTGCCACCAGTCCCGTGCCCTGTCCGTGCTGCACCGCCGTCGAGAGCCTGACCAGCGACCGCTGCCGCCTCCTTACTCCCCACTCTCAACTCCTCCGCTATCACCACCCCCTACAGTGTTGACTCCCTCCCCGTAGTCCTCTCTCCTCTTCCCGAAGCACTCCTCCCTTGCTCCTCCCCTTGTCGAGCTCCTCAGTTCGGTTTAGCTCCAAACCCCTGATCGCTGCCTCCTCCTCTCCACCGCACCGTCAGCCGTTGTCGCCGAGCTCGAACCCACACCTATATCCTCCCAGCTACCTCCAGTGCCTCCTTGCCGCCCGAGCTCCTCCGCTGAACTCCGCCCTCCTCTCTCCTTCACTTCCGACCAGCAACCCCCTCCTCTTCCGCCCCAATAGCCCTCCTCCCACGCCACAGCAGCGAAGCCGCCCTCTTCCTCCGCCTTCTTCCCCGCGAGCCGAGGCTGCCATCTCATCTCCCCTCTCTCTCTTGTCCACGTCCGCCAGCACCTCCCCTTAGTTCGACGTCGCGGACCCGAGCTCTCCACCGTCAGCCCCGACCCGCTACCCTCGCCGCTGCCCCGTCGCCGGGCAGCCCCTCGCCGGAGTTTCTTCCGATGCCGCGCTCCACCGTGTCCGATCCTACCCGCGCTACCGACGTTGATTTGTTCGACGCACCGTGGCAAGATCCCTATTCCCCAATCGTATTTCATTACAATTTTAGATTTATCGTAAATTATTTATATGCAAGATCCCTATTCCCATATCGTATTTCATTACAATTTTAGATTTATCGTAAATTATTTATATGCAAGATCCCTTGCTCATCTTGTCATTATTTAGAATTTTATATTGTTATGAATTATCTAGGTATTAATTTGTGTTATAATCATCTGTGTGGGGATTGGTTGATGATTAATATTGAATAATTTATAGTAATACGATGAATGATATTTTCAAAAGAGTTATTATAAATTATGAGAATTTGTTAGGCAAAAGAATTATTTTTTTGATAATTATAATGATTTAAAGGAATTTATTTTGAAAAAAATAAGTTATTATAGATTAATTGTAATGAGAGAAGAATTTTATTCTGTAAAAATGGATTAATTGAGTTGTTATTATAATAATAATCTTTTAAAAGAATTTATTTTGTGAAAGGATTATTTAAGTTAATATTTATTATTTAAAAAGATTATTTTAGAATAATAATTGATGAGAAATAATTTTAAAGAATTTATTCTGGAAAAGAGAATATTTTGTATTATTACAATGAGAAATAATTTTAAAAGAAATTAGTTTGGAAAATGAATTATTTTCTGAATTTACATAGTTGCAGTTCATGATTACATTTCATGTTTTGTGAATATTTTACTTTATTCGACATGTCATGATGTGGTTGCGTAAAATTAGTGTTATTATTATCTCCTTGTTGTGTTTGGGAACATTAGTAGTTCATGACTTAGTTACCTCGTGCGTCATGAACAGACTTAGTGATATGTGTGGGTGTGTTGACTGAGTTTAGGAGGTGAACCCGAGTTTCAATGAGGAATTATGGTTAATTTAGAAAAACGAGAAGAGTTGGGTTGGGGAAGTTAATGTTCATGTGCTTGGATGTGACTGTTGATGTATCTTCCAGCTCGCGCCAGTGAATTCGTGTAGTCACTGGGGTTGGTTGTTAGGTTAAAGTGAATTCGTGTAGTCACTTTAGTCCGTGACTTGTTTTGTCACCTAAGCTTTGCCTGAGTTCGACCCAGGTCGAGATCGGATTGCGTGTAGTCCTCTGACCGATTCGTGTTGCGGTATTGGATGCGCGTAGAGGATTTGTGAACAGTCAGTTATCCGGTGATATGAATGTTGACTTTATGTGAGATGTGGACCAGTGAGTTTTAGGATGACTAGTTACATGACATTGTTATATACGGTGATTTTGGATTCTTGTGAGATGTAGGCCAGTTGTGTATATTTTTACACATAGACCGGGGTTAATATTTAATTATCTATAATTTGAGACATATGGTATATACATGAGGGTTTCCTTGTTTGGATTATTTCGCTCGACGTACAACGTCTCGAGTTGTAGATTTTTAAGTATTAATTCCATCTAGTTGTATGACCTTATAACTTGGATGATTACTCTGATCGTTTGCTGCATGATCGATTTGTTACTTGGTTGATTTTGTTGGATTTCTAGTTGCACGTTCTCTTATCATTTCTGTTATCGTATCGTTTTCTGCTTGGGTTTTCGTTTGCTCTATTTTTTTTTGTGGGGACTTGCCGTGTGCCATACACGCTGACGTACACCTGTTTTCTCTGGTGTACGTCAGACTTAGAGAAAGAACAAATTCAGCAGGAGCCAGAGGATTCTTAGTAGGAGTGCCTTGTAGACGGATCAGAAGAAGGAGTCGAAGCCTATTCTTTTTATTTATTAGTAGATGGTTCCAGTTACTTTTGTAGTTCTTTTCATTCCTGCTTGATCGATGTATTTTGTATCTCTTCAGTATTCATTTGTTCATTTTGTATAAGGGCACGTTTGACCCGTATCATTATGTCTTGGATGATATTCATTTGTGATATGATATGTATTATTTTATTCTGAGTTGTCTATTATATTCTTGATGTTGTGATCGGGGACCTGTGCCTTTGCATTGTAATGATTTTCAGACACTTAGCATATTGGATTGAGAAGAAAAGAAAAAAAATAGTGTATATTTCTTCTCAATCTAATACGTCGCGGGCTCTATCACTTTCCGATTCCCGGGTATTTTGGGAAGCGGGGCGTGACACTACTACAAACGGTCCCTCCTATTTAGGTTCAAATTTGCCTTTCTTCTTGGAATTAAGGATCATGGGTCGTCATACGGCTAAGACTAAGTCTCTTTCTTTAAAACTCCGTTGTTGAACTTTTTTATCAAAAGCTCGGGAAATTCTGGCTTGGTAGAACTCAATGTTGTTAGACCCTAGAGTGGGGGGTGATTAGGGTCTCTTGCTAATCTAATCCAATTTTATGCCAATTAAAACTAATTAACAAATTATTCTTGCAAGATAGATATACAAGAGTTATGTGCAAGAATAAACAATATGAACAAATGGATATATCCTAGCAAAGTGATATATTAGGAGATATATAAGCAAGGATATGAAACTAAGGGTGATATAAACATAAACAAGATAAATAAGATAGTGGATAATATAAACTAAGAGCAAATGACAAAGACGATTTAAACAATAAGCATGAATGTAAAAGAACAGCAATGACAAACTCAAACAATCAATATGATCACAGAGTTCGGTCCCCACGACCTACGTCTCCGCTCCTCACCTCGAGGAGATCTTCACTATCGTCACACCCGGTTTGGAAGCCGTAACTTCTCTACACACTCGGTTTTCTAGCTAACCAAAAATTCTACAACACTCACAATGTATACACACTAACTACCACCTCAAGTGTTGGTCTCTAGCCCGTGTCTCCCTCAAGTACTTGGATTTACTACTTCTCTCTAGGCTTTTACTACCGACGTCACTCCTCTTGGGACAATCCCGTCTCTCAGCACACACTCCTCTCGATGTACTAGTGTAATACAACATGATCTCACAATTTAGGTTCACAATACAAATAAATTGTTCTCTGCAATAGATGAGAACCTAATTTAGCACAACTCAATATTACAATCACTCACAACCCTAATTATACTATGTATGTAAATACTAAAAGCTCAAGTGGGTGTGTGTAACAATGAGAAAAATCAAATCTAAACTCAATATAAAAACTAGCTTTGATAAATGATAATTAAACAAATGAATATAAAGCTAGATATAGAGTTTAGAAAACTTCTACAATGGATGACAAGAGAGATGGAGATGAATTAAAGCTTTAAACACCAAAAGATTATCTCCTCAAGCCCTTGTAAAAATACCTTCACAAACCAAACTCTTAAACTCACTTAGAAACCCCTAAACAAACTTATAATACTCTTTAAAACTTTTCTCTTTGTTGGTGGGAGAGTTGAATGAAATAGAGTATTTATAACAACCCAAAACATCAGCCAAAAATACCCCAAAACAAAAACTAGCCGTTTCTAGCCGTTATAGGGTGAAAAGACGAAAATACCCCAAAATCCAGCATTCTGAAAATTTGTGTATCTGGCTTTGTAAAATCAATTAAAAATAATAAATAAACTTTAAAAATTAAGATATTTTTAGGGAAGTATCTAAACATATAGTAAGACATGTAAGAGAAAGAATTTATCAAATATCACTTCACATTTGTGAGAAATAATTATTTTAACACAGATATACAGTTTCCGAAATCTGCTGACATACACAATTTTGTAAAATCAATTGGGCATAGTAAAACAACTCCAAAAATCATGAAATTTTGAGCGAAGTTTCCAAACATGTCAGAGAAATAATTTCTGAATATAACTTCTCATTTGTGAGAAATAACTATTTTTAATAAAGATATACAGTTTCTGAAAAAACTGCTGAAAACTCGTTATTGTAAATTCAATTGAAAATAACAAAACAAGTCTAAAATTAGTAAAACTTGGGGAAATGTTTGTATATATGAATATAAACATGTATACAAAGAAAATTTTTAAATTGTATTTCTCAATTGTGAAAACTCATCTGTTTTGTAAAAACATGCACGAACATGAACTTTAAACATGCACGAACAAAACTTGTTAAAACTTGATTTTGACAAATTCATTCCAAACAAGTTTCAAAACACTTTCTAATAGGTTTATAGACTTGATAAAAGATATAGCATCGTGTTAATAAGTCTATAATCCAAAATAACGATAAATCAAAATAAACGTGTGTGTGTATAAAATTGAGCTTGAGGATATGCGTCGACGTACTTTTAAAGAACCCTAGCAATGATGAAGATGTATGTGCTAATATTATTTAAATGAAAAGCTTTTTGTTGGATCAATACACTATGTTGATTAATTGTTTTTCACTATTTATCATGTGAACAGTAGTAATATTTTAGTCTGAGTACTATTAATAATCTATCAGATCTGAGTATTTGCTATATTTTCATGTAGATAATGGTGAGAACAAGAGGAAATCAAATGTAAAATGAGAAAGGATGCATAGAGAATTTGCAACAAGGATGTTTCCCTCATGCTAGCGTAACATGGAACACAAGTAAACGATTTGTTGATTAGACAAAACCGATACAAGATCCTTGTGAACAATTGGCAGTGGTCCTCGAGTAGCATATCAATCCTAGAGGAAACAAATCGACATTTTCTATATCAACCCTAGAACAATTCTAAAATCTCACACCTCCAACTTTTTCGGGTACCACCAACCTTTGGTGGTGGAAGAATAGATTTTGTAGATGAAGAAGATATTTTGGTATTAAACTATACAGAGGAACGAAAGGTGTCCTTTTCCACCTTCATGTTCAATGGAGAAGCTGAACATTGGTGGAGGATAATCTTAAGATAGGAAAGGGCCGTTCAAAGACGAATTGACTGGGATTGATTTGTGGAGCTCATGAAGAAGTATATCCTAGAGGGTATTAGGGATAAGTACGCTATTGAAATTTAAGAGTTGCAACAAAACAACATTACGACAGTAGAGGACTATGAGACTAAGTTTACTCAACTATTAAGGTTCGCTCTGCATCTGATAGCTAAAGAATCTGATAAGGCTAACAATTTCCAAATGGGACTTAGGGGAAACATTAGGGGGAAACTAGTGGCTTTCAGGATCAGGAATTATCCAAAACTCGTGGAGACTGTATTTAAAATTGAGAAAGACCAACTAGAGTATCAGGAGATCCATAATAAGAAGTTGAGCTCAGCTAAACACCTATGGATAGAAGAAGTCCCTAAAACTGACAAGTTAGTGTTGAATCTACCTAGAAAGTTGACGATGAAAAAATTTCCCTTTCGTCATGATCGAGCAAACTAGCCGAACAAGTCAACAGTCTGCCCAGATGTGGCAATCATCATTCTGGATATTATAGACTTCACTATGGATTTTATGAGTGTGGTTAGCGTGGACATTTTAAGAAAGATTTTCCAACCCTGAGGAATTAGCTGATAACTGAGCGAATGCTAAAAGAAAACTACACGTTTCGAGCTAGTTCCTTACAACAATCAAATGCAATGCCGCGAAAAGTTTAGTCTCAACAGAGTATGCAGCAGAACTAGAGGAACCAAGGAAGAATCATTATTCTGACAAAGAAGGATGCCCAAGAATATGTTCATTCACTCCTCAAGCACTTTTTGACTCCGGATTTACACACTCCTTTGTATCACATCACTTTGGTAGGAACCTTTCCAATCCACCTACTCTATTATCTAGTGAGTTAATTATCTCCACACTTATGGGTGGTAGGCTCGTAGCATCATATGCCTCGATATATTAGATTTTGATGTTATCTTAGGAATGCATTGATTAGCATGTCATCATGCTATTGTAGATTGTTTAAAGATGTTGATAAAATTTGAACCTGAGGGAGGTCCGAGTTTAATTTTTAAAGGAGAGAATAGAGCACCCTATAGAACCCTAATCTCATTCATGAAAGTTGCTAAATTGTCGAGACAGGGATGCATATCTAGCTTGCATTTTGAGTGACGAATCGAATGAGAAGGAGTTGTCCGAGAAACCAATTGTGAGCGATTATCTAGATGTTTTTCCAAAATACCTATGAGGATTGCCACCAGATCGAGATATTAAGATTGGCATAGATTTAATTCAGGGACAAATCCTATATCCAAGACCCCATACAGATTGGAACCAGCTGAGATGAAGGAGTTAAAGGAGAAAATCCAGGAGCTATTAGATAAGGGATTCATCAGACCTAATGTGTCCGCATTGGGAGCACATGTATTGTTTTTAAAGAAGAAAGATGGGAGTATGAGACTCTATATAAACATCAGAGAGTTGAACAAGATGACAATTAATTATAAGTACCCACTTCATAGGATAGACAATCTATTGATCAACTTCAATGAGCTTAATATTTTTCCAAGATTGATTTAAGTTCAGGGTACCATCACTTAAAGATTAAGCCCTAGGATATACTGGCGGTAGCCTTTAAGAATCATTATGGTCTATATGAATTTCTAATGATGCCTTTTGGACTCACTAATGCGTCAGTCGCATTCATGGATTTGATAAACCGGATATTTCAACCTTATTTAGATCAATCTATAGTAGTTTTTATTGATGCCATCTTGATCTATTCTAAGAGTTACCAAGAGCATGAAGAATATTTGAGGATTGTATTACAAACCCTAAGAGAGCAACAACTATATGCAAAGTTTAAGAAGTGCCAATTTGGTTGTAGAAGGTGATGTTTTTGGGCCATGTGATCACTAGAGATGGGATATTCTTGGATCTAGCAAATGTTGAGGCTATTGTGAAGTGGACATGACCCACCTTAGTGATCGAGATTCGAAGCTTCTTAGGATTAGCAGGATATTATGGATGTTTTGTCAAAGGCTTTTCTCAATTAGCATCCTCTTTGACTTATTTACTCTTAAGAATGCTAAGTTCATTTCGGGTGAGAAATACGAGGGTGATTTTCATGAGTTGAAGAAATGGTTGGTAACTGCTCTCATTCTCACTATCCCTACGAGTTCAGATAAGTTTATGACAAATAATGATACATCTTCCAGAGGTTTAGATTTTGTTCTGACACATAATGAGAAGGTGGTAGTTTATGCCTCTAGGCAATTGAGGCCCCATGAGAAGAACTACCCCACTCATAAATTTGAATGTGTTGTTGTGATCTTTATCTTAAAGATTTGGAGGCACTATTTATATATTGTATCCTGTGATATTTATACGAACTAGAAGGGCCTGAAATATATCTTTACTCAGAAGGAGATTAACATGAGACAAAGGAGATGGTTGTGGTTACTAAAAACTATGATGTGAACATTCTTTACTATTCAGGTAAAGCAAATGTAGTAGCAAATGCACTCAATTAGAAGAATCAAGTTGCATCAGCTTGCTCACTAACTAATCAAGTTGAGTTGAATAGAGAGATAGGAAAATTGGTGATCGAAAATAAAAAGTATTCTTTCAAAATGAAGATTTGTCAGATAAGCCTACAACCAACTCTATTTGACCAAATCAAAGAGTGGCAGGAGGAAGTCAAGGAGTTAAATGAGATAAATAAGAAGGTCGAACAAGGAAAATATTAAGAGTTTTAGATACAAGATGGTTTTCTGGAAGATTGGTAATCGCCTTTGCATACCTAATGATGAGGAGCTCATGGATCAGATATTGGAAACTCACCTGACCCCATATGCTCTTCATATGGTAGATTCAAGATTTATTTGAATCTTCGATAGAACTTCTAGTGGAATCGCATGAAGGAGGAGATAGCTGAACATGTATCAAGGTGTCAAATATAGCAATAAGTTAAGATTGTACATCAAAAACCATTAGGATTGTTGCAACCTTTGCCCATCCCAGAATGAAAGTGGGACCATGTTAGTATGGATTTGATTACTAGACTACCCCTCTCAACAAAAGGAGATGACACCATATGGGTGATAGTTGACCGTCTGACCAAGTCAGTGCACTTCATGCCCTACAAGATGTCGCAACCATGGAAACATTGACCAGCCTACACATTGAAGAGATCGTGAAGCTCCACATAATTCCCATATCCATTGTATTTGATTGAGACTCCATTTCATCTTAAGATTCTCGAAGAGCCTACATAGAGCTTTGGAGACTGGACTAAAGTTCAGCACGTCAGCACATTCCTAGATTGTTGGACAATCTAAAAGAATGATACAGACCGTAGATGACATGCCAAGAGCTAACGGCCTAGATTGTAGAGGCAATTGGGCTATGCACTTGCCGCTGATAGAGTTCGCTAACAATAATAGCTTTTATTCTAGCATTAGCATGGCACCATACGAAGCCCTATATAGAAGATGATGTAGATCTCCTATTTGTTAGGAAGAGACCAGTAACCATCATCTACTCGGAACTAATGTAATCTCAGAGTCGATGGAGAAGATCCAAACCATTCAGCAATATACGAGGATGGCACAAAGTAGACAAAAGAGCTATGCATATCGACAATGTAAGGATCTAGAATTTCAAGTCAACGATAATGTGTTTTTGAAGACTACACCAATTAAAAGCAAATCAAGAGGTGGTAAGAAAAGAAAACTTCATCCGAGATATCTTAGGCCATTTGACATTCTAGAGAGGATCGCACGTGTAGCTTATTAGCTAGCCTTGCCCCTAGAATTTAAGAAGATTTATAATGTGTTCCACATCTCCAACTTGAAGACAGATGTACCAGACCCAAAACACATCATTTCACACCAAGCCTTTGCAGTAGGATCTATCTTATGAAGAATGACCAATTTGAGTGCTAGACTTTAAGAAAAATTGGCTGAGAAACATGTCCATATTACTAGTTAAAGTGTCGTGGAATAATCAAGGGGTTGATTAGG
This sequence comes from Asparagus kiusianus, assembly GCA_022839385.1. Classification (NCBI taxonomy): domain Eukaryota; kingdom Viridiplantae; phylum Streptophyta; class Magnoliopsida; order Asparagales; family Asparagaceae; genus Asparagus; species Asparagus kiusianus. The sequence continues at coordinate 369,804 of BQKN01060450.1, read as the reverse complement.
CAACATGGAGACAAGAATCTGAGATGGAAAAGGATATCCGCATCTATTTTAAGGGCATGTAAAATTTTTGGGATGAAATGTTTTTAAAGGGGGAAGTATGTAACATCGTAATTTTTTTTCTTTGGATGATCAGATACTATCACCGATATCGATCCATGAATTAGTATTTTTTTCTTTTCTTCCTTTTGTTGCATGTAACCTTGTGGCAAGAGGATACTAACTTAGCTAATCTCTCATTTATAATAGAATTAACTAAATTATAGCTATGACGCCTCAGGGTTCACACAAGGATGCAGTACAAGGTGAAACCCGGATTGTTAAACCTGCCAAGCACCAAACACCATGCTACGACATATTTCACCATCACAGTCACTATCTCTCTAGTGGAATAAACAAATAGGCGAAGGTACTAAACATGCAAATAATGGGAATAGAGCAAAACCAAATATACTCAGAAGAAGCATAAAAATAATCATCAGTGAGCCCAACAAAATCAGATAGAAGTACCTCTGAGTCTGAAATAAACCTCAAGTACAAAGAGTCAAATAAAATATCACTATGTCTCTCAGCCTCTACAAAATGAAATACAAGTCTAGAGTTTGAACATACATAACTAACTGTGGAGTTCTGAAATAACTACGAAATAATAAATAACTAGATGGAATCTATGAAGAAATCCCATCAAACTACGACTCTCCGTGCGCTGGACTCGCTGCCTGAAAGAGGGGAAAACAACGAGCGTCAAAACGCTATAGCGAGATCCTCTCCACCTCTCTCCAGGGGAAGGGGTAGGAGTATATAGAAACAATAGGGTTAATACATATACATATGAAATCATTCATAAAATTCTAACTAGAAATTAATATTTAGGAAATCACAACACGAGAGTTAGTACATCGAGAAAAATAATCCAAATAAGGAAACCCTCATGTATATACAATGTCTCAAATTGTTACTCCCTAAATATCAACTCTAAATCCTATGAATGAAAAATAGTAAACCAAAAAGGAAACACTCCAAACCTCAAACAAATATCCGTCTCAATTTATACTCGAAAAGACAACTCTAACATAAGAGGGATCTCACCTAAAACGGAAATCAACTATGAGCCATATCATGTAAGCCACGATCTCAAAGAAAGTACCCTACTCACGGGGATCCAATATAAAATCAAAATACAACAAATAGTACTTACATATGTTCATCTCCTTATGCAATAGCGATACTTTAATAATATTATTACTCAATCGCTCTGCGACCATAGGTTTTATCTCCCTATCTCGGAATACAATGAAATGACGATACTCTTGTGATGTTTTCACTCAATCGCCCTGTGGAAATAGGTTTTATCTCCCTATTCCAGAATACAATGAAATGACGATACTTTTGTATTACTCATACTCAATCGCCCTGCGGAAAAAGGTTTTATCTCCCTATTCCGGAATACAATGCAATGTGCTCTGTTCTTCATGTTCATTTACTTAAATTAGGATAAAAAAATACATTAACACAACATATTCTAACCATTCATGCACGTATCTTGGTGTGTGTGTCTATATTTGGTGTTTACTGAAATCTTAGGTGTTAAACAACTCATAAACATGGTATCATAACAGTACAAGGTCAAGAGGCTCACCCGACAACTCAAATAGTAGACAAAAACATGCATAGGGCCACTTACAGGTTGGCGGTCGACCCCGATTATGTGGCGGTCGATCACGATTATGCTGCGGTCGACCGCGACTGATTCCTGGGCTTACCCAGATCTCGGTCCTGCATGCGGTCGACTGCCGCTTGGGCGCGGTCGACCGTGGGCTAAAATTACAGTATCCCAGGCTGGTTTTGTGTGTTTTGTTCATGTCGTGTTTAGGTGATTCAAACATGGTTAAAACAACATGAAGCTTGCATGAAAACATGTCTATAGCAGAGAAAAACTTCTGGGAACAAATCCAACATATATAGCATGATTATTTGCATAAAATTCATATCAAAAACTCTAATTCATGCACATGAGCTTGAAATAAAACACAAATCATTTTTCATCAGATTTAAACCACTTTTAAATCATTTTTAGTTCTTAATTTACTCCTATAAAAATTGTTCTCAAACTTTTTAACATGGAAAGACCGAGTCTTTATACATATAATACAAAGAATTGACTTTTATACATAAACTAGTCAATTTCGCTCTAATAAACATGTTAAAAAGCTCTTTAAAAACATTTTAAAAAATGGAAAGGGGATTAGCAAAGATGAACTCGCCTGGGGTTTGTAGAAAAACGTTTAAGAAGCCAAGCCAAAGAAGATCTACAAGCCAAACGCCAAAAACCCCACGAAAAATCCACTTGAAAGCCTCCAATCTTTTCCAAGAATCAAATTAGGGTTCAGAGAGGTTTTGGTGCCTGTTTGGGTTCTTAAAAAACTCAAAATACCGTGAACATATGATATATATATACCAGGAATCAGATAAGGGCTTTAGAAAACCGAAACAAACACAAAATAGGAAACTGTGCTTCTACAGGCTTCACGGTCGACTGTGGCCGTTGTGCATATTTACAAAGTCTCCAGTTTTTCATGTTTTTGGCCGTTGTGCATATTTCGACTCTTTTCTTCCTCATGTATGTACTCGTTCATACTCAGAATACATGGTATCATACTCATATGCCATTTAACTATATTTATCAGAATAAATATCCATAAATCATAATTAATCTTATATTAACTATATTAACATGAATTTTCGGGGTTTTACAATAGCATGCATATTAAACCTAGCATGAGAATTTTAAACAACCATATTTTAAACTTTAATTAGAGTTAATCTAAGATAAATACCTATTTTAGAACTCTCTAAATAACCTATTTAATTATTTTGGTCAGCCATGAATGGAAGAAAATTTTATGAATAAACCTTTCTTACTACCTATATTCTCATTCCCAAAGCTCACATGGCAAGGTTGTACGAGCCCCACTCACTAATTCTTTTCATCATTTTCTTTTCTTAGAGAAAACCCTCACATTTTCCCTCCCACCCCCTGGCCAGCCCCTCCCTAGCCCCAAAACCGCCAAAATTCTAGTTACAATCCCATCAACAACTCTCTCTCAAGCTATCCTCTATTCTAGGTTTGCACCAACCCAAAAAAGGAAAGGAGAAAGAAGAAAGAGAAGCTAGTTAAAGGATTTAGGAGGAGAAAGTGGAGCAAAGCCTCAAATTTAGGTATATTATGTTAAATTCTTCTCTTGATGTAGTTATTGAGGATTTAAAATTGAATTAAAGGGTTTTATTTTGGTTTTTTGTCTTGCATGTGACGATTTGTGGTTGCACGTTACATATAAGCAATGATCGCCTCTTGCATGTCAATGAGTAGAGATAAAAATATGATCATCGTATCTATGAACTTGGAAAATATGATATTATTGGCTTTTAGAGTATGATCAAATGATGATTGTCTTGTTCTAAATTAGTTTAAACATGGTTACATGTCGATTTTGTGACATAATTTTGATGCATAAAATTTACTATAGATACTGTTAGTATTTTGATCATGACATTCCTTACATATATCCAATTCTAGTAAGTCTTTCTGTTTTAGGAACTAGACTCTCATATATTTCATTTGAGATCACTTTTACTAAATTTTGAGATCATTTCCCTAGTTGAATCTTTTGCTAAAATATATAAACATGCATAGGATATATAGTATGCCCTCTTGAATTATTTTGTATTTATCTCAATTTCTGTTATGTTTGAGTACAGAAAATTTTATAATCTTAGACTAAGTCTATTAAATTATATTTATATCATAATTATGGTCATATTTGGATAGTGGATTAAACCTGAAAGAATTAGTAAAATGAGGGAGTAATTTCTTCTCTCGGCATGAGTCTAAAACCCAGATCCCATCATGTTTTAAGAATATAATTGTCTCTAGGAAGTTTACTTTCATAGATTTAGTTTTATTCCAAAAACTACACTTGTATAGAAGCAATTTGAACTATTTTGGTTAATTTTGGATATCATTTAGCCCCTCATATGTGCTCTTCAATTTGCTACATGGTCTGTAGTTACAGTTTGCACAAGTCCTACATGTTCTATGTATAAATGTGGCTATACATATTAGTCTTGAATTTCAAGTATGGTTCTAAAAAGTGGACACATGTTAAAGTCATATGACACTAGTTTCATACATTTTGATCAATTACTCTACCATCCATCCATCTCAACGTGCAGCATGCACACTGTATTTGCTATCTGTGCAGATTATAAGTGTTAGATGTAACCATCTCGAGTGTAGCACATACCACGATATAAGTTATAAGTTAGGAAAATAATAAGAGATGTAGTTGTCTATAATCTCATATGGATGTACATGTATGTGTATATAGGAGAAAGATGAGAAAGATTCTTGGATTCGTTCGTCAGGCCAGAAGGACCCGACACAAATGGTAGGTAATCTTTCATTGTTTTCTCTCAATTATTTGAGAGTTTGATTCATTACTTTCTTGAAATTTCTCTGAGTTTATTTCTCATGCTCAGTTATATATATCTTATCACTTTCATTATATTCCTATTTGAATCACTTCATGCATGGACTCTTTGTTCAGTGCTTAATCATTTCTACTCACAATGTTGTTTATTTCAGTTTAATACCATTGGTATTCTATAAATGATTATATTGTGGCGATTCGACTTACTTTGATAATTTCATTATTTAGAAGGAAAGTATTCTTTCATTTGTTGGTGGTTTATGCATATGCCCTGTTTGAAGTAAGATTCACTAGCGGTGGTAATGGAAATGGATCCTAGTGGGGACAATTCCTTGCATGAGGACGCTTACTGGTGTGTGTATAAGGCTATGTGTGGTTTATTAATTATCCCATGGTTGGGGAAGTTTGAAAATCCTGAATATTAGAGCTTGATTGGTTATATTGATATCTATTATTTCATTTCGATCAGTGATCATGATATGAATATTGGTAGCCTATTATTGAGATCCATTCATTCAATTTCAAATGTCAATGATAATTCCTTTCATCTATCCCTTATGTTATACCTGAGACCTTTATGGTTGCCTATTAGACCTTATGCTCGCCCCTATTGTTTCTGCATCAATTCGTAGGCCATACAGTTGGCAAGGAAAAGGGGATCATAGTCCCCGGCATAGAAGATTAGTTTCTGTGGCAATCATAGTTGGAGTTATTCTATATTTACTTTTGTAAAACTTTCAACTTATTGGGAATATAGTAATGTGTATTGTAGTTATTATCAGACTTTGTACTATATTATTGCTCTCTTTAGCTTTCTGCTATTATGGTATTCTATAGATTCTGCTATTAACCTTGTGATTCTGGGTATTATGTATGTATTTCTGCTCTTCAGTATTATTGTATATGCATAGAAGTGTATGTAAAACTTGAGCAGGTCGGCTCTTCTTATTATGGGCAGGTCATGCACAATTTTTATGTACCTTTGGGGGCATTATTTT
>BQKN01060450.1:349176-363919 GCA_022839385.1 Asparagus kiusianus | reverse complement strand
TATATATATATATATATATATATATTATCCATTCTTGAAAGATAATTTGATAAAGAGGATTGAAATGTTAATTGAAAAAAGCTAGCATGTTTTTTTCAATATTTTTAATTAAATCTCTATGTTGGATTTATTTTAGTATAACTATAATAATCTGATTATTTTTTCAATTTTACATTGGAGTTATGCATATAAATGTTCTCGAGTACAAGCTAACTCTGATTAGAGTGCTTAAAAATATCTAGTGAATTAGTTGTATATTAATTTTTCTCAAACTAGGCAAGTTGACAAAATTTTGTGGGTATATTCTCTGTAAACTCTCACAAGACTACAACTCGTTCTTTAGGGGTAACCTAGAGGTTTAATTTTCAATTTATTTCTTTGCTAGAGGACTAGCAAAAATTTAGGTGTAAGACTATTTGATAATCACATTTTATTATATTTTAATACCCTCATTATCTATTTTATTAGAAAAAACATATTGCTAGTAACGTGATTTATCTTAATTTATAGGTTAATGAAGAGTTGATAAATAAGAGCTAAAAAGGACCAAATTCCCTTATTTTTCCACCATCCATTGAAGCATAATATTGAGCCAAGAGGTGGCCCATAAAAGCCCAAGGAAGCATGAAGAAATCGGGTCAAGAAAGTCTACAAATTCACAATTAGGTTATGGACCAATCGGTCCACCAACCAGTTGACCAATCAGTCGAGCCCTAGCTAAATCTAATGGTTCTTGTTGCTTGATATAAGTTATGAATAGGGGTAGGGGGTGAGGGATTTGAGTGTGAAATTTTTTATGATAACCTTACTTGGAGAGCAGGGTTACTCTTAATTGAGAAAACCTTCCAATATTATAAACTTTGTTTGCTACTTATAAAAATAAAATTTTCCACCTTTTCAATTTTTTTCTTCTTATTTGGTGATGAAGATGAAGATTACGATTTTCTTTAAAGGGGTCAACCCCTTGCAATGTAAGTTTTCATGTTTCTCTTCTTTTATTTTCTTATCTTACGAATTCATGTTTTTATTTTATTTTTATTTTTATTTCATGTTGGTAGATTTGATTTATTTTCATGCCTTGTAGTTAGATTATTTCCATGCTCTTTTATTTTATTATTTATTTCTTTGCTTGTGTTTTTCTTTTGTAGTTAGATTTATATTCATGCTCTTTTATTTCTTACAACTTTATTTGGTAGAGTAGATTTCCTTTGAGCTCTTTTATTATTGTTAATTAGATTTTTTTATGATCATAGATTTGATTTTTATTTCCTTATTCTTGTTTCTTTTTTTGTGATTAGATTTTATTTTCTTATAGTTTAAATCTCTTTTCTTCTTCTTCTTCTATGTCTATATTTCTTGTTTTTACTTTTGTAAAATGATTAACTAAAAATTGTAGGAATTTTAGAATTGTATGAAACAAACTTTTTTTCTTTTATGATTTGTAGATTACTCTCTTGTATTTAAAAAGTTCATGTTTAGGATAATCAACTAGCGAACAAATTTATAGAAGAAGAATTTAATCTATACTTATATTAAGTGGTTTGATAGGTTATGCTTATAAATTATGGAAATATTATCTAGTTTGTTTTTCTTTTCATTAGTATTGATTTTTCTTGGATGATAATTTGATAGATTTTACTTTTCTTGAGTGATTTCTTAATCTATACTTAGTAAATCTAATGTAAAATATGATAAAAAGAAAATAGTTCATAATTCATAAATGAAGCAAACTAGTGGATTTAATTCTAGATTCCTGTATTATCCACTTGATTTTCCTACCCCTTTATGGATTTGATTTCTCTTTCTTATCTTTTTTTCCACTCTCTATCTTGTTTCTTGATTTTATTTCTCTTTATTTCTCCTTGTTTATCTTTCCTTTTTCCTAATCTTGAATATTTCTTTAAATTTTATTCTTCTTTATTTTCAAATTTCTCATCCTTGTTTTGTTTTGTTTGTTCACTTTTTTTCCTCTTATTCTAATTCTCTTTTACTTGCAAATAATCACACTTACTCGCAATCCCTCTACACTTTCACTCCTATTCGTCCACACACACTTTTAAGAACTAATTTGAGATTTTTCCAACACACCTTCCTTGTGGGGTTTGATTTTTAATTCTGTATTATAACTTGATAGTTGTATACTTACAACTTTGCGCATACTTATAATTTCCCTATTACTCTACCACAAAATGTTAGGACATCCAATGAAATATTGTTATATGCTCAAGGATAAAACATAGACATTTGTTGACTTAGGAATTCTCAAGCTTTGACCTAAAAAAAAGAAGGTCACTACTAACATGGTAACTCTTCAATTCAGGTCCATGTCAGAAACCCAGACCTAAAATGGAGTTGTCCCTATTCCTACTGTAAGAATAAAGCACTCAACCATGACCAACAAGGTCGACAAAGTCAAGGCTTTTCTCATCTCACTGTGGTAGAAAGAGAAATGATGTGGGTCCACCTCGACCTCCTCCAAGACGAACACTAGGCATCTCCCAAGTCAACAACTCATTCAAGAGATAAACATAAGAAAAAAATCTTTTAACGCCATCTCCATAATTATACGTGAATAATCTCTTCAAGTTTTTTCTCTGACAAATCCGAAAGAGGAGAAAGTTGTTATAGTGGTTCGGGCCAATCAAAATCCACTTGCGGGGAAGAGTTCTTGCAAGTGTTACTTAAATAATTATGATTAGTTAGGGCCCACCATATAGCTCGAACCCGCTAAACAAAAAGATGCATGGCTTGACAAAATGCTACAATAACCGCCTACCGGTTCAAAAGCTCCCATTCGATATGATATATCCTCTTAATTAGCCAATACCTCAGCTCGTATAACCTTATATGAACTTCAACATTTGTCTAAGAAAATGAGTGAAACCATTATTGAGGCATTAAATGATAGTGAAGCATTTATTTCTCACATGTCCGAATCTTCCCAAGGTGAAGAACATATGAAATGCTGCTAATGTTAACAATAAGTGTCAGATTAATGATCTGAAGACTGATGTAATGTGTTATATCATCGATGTAGAAATACTCTATAACTTGCTCCTTGGACGATCTTGGATCCATTCTAATATGATCATCCCATTGGTACACTATCAATGCTTCAAATATGTTAATGAGCAGGTGTCCTCCAAAGGGTCTATGTTGAAAAGCACCCCTTAAGGTAGTTGAAAACTACTTCACTGACTATGAGTGCTCAACTGTCATGAAATGTATGCAACCATTCTCTGAATTTGCATCAAAACGCCTCTTAGACCTGATAACGATGCATCTATGTAGACAACAAAGATCTTGTCACTGCTAGGAATGATCAACACTGGTGCCGTAGTCAATTTAGCCTTCAAAGTCTCAAAGGCTTTTTGACACTCTAGCCCCTAAAAAACTAAACACCCTTCTTCGTAAGGCATGTTAGCGGGGTAGAAATCTTCAAAAAGTCCTAGATGAACTTCCTATAATAGCCGCCAAGCCCCAATAAACTATGAATCTCTATAACAGTCTTCGGTGACTCCCAATCAAGAACCACATCGACTTTAGCTGGATACTACAATGCCCTTCTTTCTAATGATGTGGCCCAAAAATCTGACCACCGAAAGCCAAAATTTGCATTTGCTAAACTTAGCATACAACTGGTGCTCCCGCAAAGTCTGTAATGTCAATCGACAATGTTGCTCATGCTCAACCTCTCACTTCGAGTAGATGAGCTTGTTGTCACTGAAGACGATCATGAACTAGTCCAAGTATGGATGGAAAACCTAATTCATCAAGTCTATGAATATTGCAGGTGCATTGGTCAACCCAAATAGCATAACAAGAAACTCAAAAGACCCATATCGAGTCAAAAAGATAGTCTTAGGAATATCCATCTCCCGTACACGCAACTGATAATAGGCAGATATAAGATCAATCTTTGAGAAACACTATGCTCCCTACAACTGGTCTAATAATTTATCAATTCTCGATAATGGATAACTGTTTCGGATGGTGACCTTATTCAACTCACGATAATCTATGCACAAACGAAGGGTGCCGTCCTTCTTCTTCACGAAAAGGACATGTGCTTCCTATAGAGAATTACTCTGGCGAATAAAACCTTGAGCAATGTACTGCTCTAACTGATTCCGTAGCCCCCTCATCTCAGCAGGTGCCAAGGTGCATGAGAGATCGGTGATGTGCCCGGCTGTAACTCAATGCATAACTCAACCTCTCTCACTAGAGGTAATCTAGGTATGTCCTGAAAGATATCCTGACACTTTGAGACGACTCTGGTCTCGCACAAATCAGTACCCTGATCTCGTAACAACACCTCCTCGACATATGCTAGGAATGACACTGCAAACTGGTTACCCTATAAGGTCTCTACAACCAACTTGGTCCCATCGGACGCTCGCAAACTGATAGTTTTAGCAAAACAGTCGATAATGACATGGTGGGAAAATAAACAATCCATATAGAGAATCACATCAAACTCGGACATACGCAAAACGATCAAATCCACTATGAACTCGGACTTATCTAAGCTGACGACGCATCTTTTATAAATGCTCTCTAGAAGCGATACATCACCTAGAGGGGTAGAAACTGACAAGAGAATGTCTAAAGGCTGTGCCACTGGCTGGAGTCTAATTATGAAATCATAAGAGATGAACGAATACGAAGCTCCAAAATAAAAAAGAATATGGGCTGGGAAGGAGTTTACAAGGAACGTACCTTCCACTACGGCCCCACTCATACCATGGTCATGAGGTTGTTAGACCCTAAGGGGGGTGATTAGGGTCTTATGCTAATCTAATCCGATTAAATGCCAATTAAAATTAATTAACAAGATATCCTAGCAAGTATGAAATACAACAAGATATGTAAGCTAGGATAAACAAAATGAACAAGATATATCCTAACAAGAATAGATATACAATATGATATATGCAAGAATATATAAACTCAAGGGTAAACAATCTAAACAAGATAGTGGATGATATGGATGAGCAAAGCACAATTGGCGATATAAGATAAGTGCAAAAGCAAATGCGCCAATGACAAACTCAAACACACTCAAATGATCACGGAGTTCGGACCTTCCGTCCTACATCTCCGCTCCCCACTCCCGGGGAGAAATCCACTAACACAATCTGGTTTGGAAGCCGGAACTTCTTCTACACACTCGGTTTACAAGTTCACCGAAAACTCTCACTCAGCAAACACTATGCAATCACACTCTACACCCACTAAGTGTTGGACCTAGCCGTGTCTCCCTCAAGTGCTTGGTTACAACCTCTCTCTAGGCACGTCAACCGACGCCACTCCTCTTGGGACGATCCCCGACTCACACCACACACTCCTCACTCGGTGTACAAGTGTATTACAAAGTGATTCTCACAATAAGCACAAATATAACAAATGATTGTTCTCAAAACAAGATGAGAACTCAATTAAGCACAACTCTTAGTCACAAACCCACAACCCCAAATTATACTATGAATGTAAATACAATAAGCTCAAAAGGTTGTGTGTGAACAAAGAGATATAAATCAAAACTAAACTCAATGTAGTTCTAGCTAAATAACAATGATAATCAAATATATAAAATAGCTAGAAATAGAGTTTAGAAAACTTCTCAATGTATCAAGAGTTGGAGGGAGAATAGTTGAATGCCCAAACACCAATAGATGATCTCCTCAAGCTCTTGTAGAATTGAATCACAAAACCGAAATACTCAAATGCTTAAGAGCTTCTTAAAACAAACTTAAACAAACACTAAACAAGTTTAAACCCTTGTTAAAATCTTTTAAACCATTCTCTTGTTAGGGTCTAGAATTGAATGCAATGGGGGTATATATAGCCTCCCAAGAACTCAGCCAAAAGCCCAAGCAAAAGACAAAAAAACAGCCCCAAGCAACGGTAAGAAAACTAGCCGTTGGAAGGTGAAAAAGCTCTCGTCGGTCGACCGGAAAATTCATCGGTCGACCGGAAGTTTCATCGGTCGACCGGCCCGGTCGACCGACAGACTCTCTGTCGCCCAGTGAGCATATGAACTCAGGTTCGGTCGACCGGTTCGGTCGACCGAAAACTGACATATGAAAAATGAAGCTGAAAACTGTATATCTAATTTTAAAACGCTGTTTAAAAATATCAAACAAATTCCAAAAAATGTAAAACTTTGGGGAATGATTGTAGACATGATAATAAACATACTACAACGAAAATGTAAACATATGAATTTTGATGTTTTGACATAAACCAACTTTTGAAACTTTGTGAAATGTTTTTATAGACTTAGTAAAACATGTATAAACTAATATTGAAGTCTATAAACTAAGAATACAATATTTTCATAAAATTGCATATTCTATGCAATGTTTTCAAAAACACAATAGAGTATGAAACATATGATTATATGTATGAATGTAAATTTGTTTCATATCTATATAGCTAAACCAAAACACAATAATAAATATGAAATGTGTAATCTCATATTTATGAACATGAAAACTCAAAACTATGTATGTATATATATACTTATATATATACATGGAAATCAAAACATATATGTATATATGAAACTATATATATACATGAAAACTAATATAATGTGTGTGTGTAATATTAAGCTTAAAGTACTAACACACATAATATAAAACCTAAACTAATGTTACCAAAGCTTGATCTTGATCTTCATTGAGCTCAACTTGGTACACGTTGCGGATGAAGCTAAACTTAGATCTTGAACTTTGAATTGCAAGGCTTCAACCCGACATTCCGCCAACCTCCATTGGATATCATCGTTGAAGCTCTATTCCATCCATCCTGCAACTCGTTGTTTGTCTACAATAAATACAAAAACACAAATACTAGACAAACAACATTAGTGGTAAATTGTTTGTTAAACATCATCAAAATAAGAAGGCCAACAGAGGTATGACTGCATGCACTCTGCCTGAAGCTGTGGACTACTACGCTGAAGGATCTATGGTATACGGGACGATCTGTCCCTTAGGAATCTACTAAATAGCTTGAACTTGTCCCTCTATCCTTAGAACTGCTGGCAGTGCCTCAAGTCTCAGTTACTGGCCCTGGCCTCGAACATGTCCACAATTCTACTGCTGACCCTGATTCTTACTCTGCTGGCCTTCTGCTAGTGCACTAGGACACTCGGGGACTCTGTGACCAATCTTGTGGCAGTTAGAACACGCACTTTGAAATTTACGCTGCTGGGGTGCTCTCTAATCATGTTGTGGTCTCTTCTTATGGGGACCTTGCCGCTGCTGTGTACCCTTGCCCTACTGCTGGGGTCTTCCGGGTCCTAAAAATGCTCTCTTATTCTTGCCCTTATCTCTGAACTTCCCCGCTCTAGCATTCCCTTCTTTGCCTTTCTGGAACATGGCGGTCTCTATCTACTGTAAGATGGCGGCATTGGCAACCTCCTGCACTGAGTGAAATTGTCTAGATACAAGATAGCGATGCAAACTCAGACAAAGTCCCATCAAAAACATCTGAGCCTGACGCTCCCCAGTCTGCCACATGCCTATAAATCGGAGTAATCCCACAAACTTGCTCTCATACTCAACTACAGATATGTCTGCCTGCTCCAACCGGACTAACTCCAACTCCTTATCGTCCTTTACCGTGCATGATACATACTGCTCGACAAAGAAGTAAACGAAATCCTCCAAGCTAAGTATTATATGCTGCTTTGGTGTGAACTAAAGTCTGCACCAACCTCCAACATCGCCCTTAAGGCTAAATTCGGCTAACCTCTGCTTCTGGACGGTGTTGATATTAAGCATATCTAAAATGTTTCTTACATCTTCCTTCTACTTATGTGTCACAAGTGAATCCAATGTGCCATGAAACTTTGGTGCTCTCAGCTTCTGGTATCTCTTCACCAAATGGAGCCAAGCCTCCTACTCGGCGACCCTATCAACAACTAGTGGTGGTGGTGTAGCTGTCAGTGTATGTGCTAGTGTTGCCTCTATAATAGGTTAAGCTAGTAGAACCTGATTCACCATTTGATCCTCAATCGCTGCTAATACAGCTGCCGGCGGTGGTCTGAGATCGATCAAATACTATGAAGCATGCTACGGCTCGGGCTCTAGCTTAGCTCGCCCAACTCGTCCTTTCATCTATAAGTTTAGGAGTAGAGCTTATTAGACATAGTAATTGTGACCTCAATCATAATAACATAACAAATAACAATAGTAAAATCGTATCACATATCATTCACAACATACTTTATAATCAAAGTAAGATAGTAAAAAAAAATTGTAAATTTTCGAGGTATACGTAAAATATCCTCACTCAATCTTGGAATTCCTAGGAAACTCTATACATAAATCCTAGGAAACTCTATCCTAGCTCCACGACTCGACACAGGATGATCATAATGATGCTGGAACTAGATGCTCTGTTACCAATTGTGACGCCCCTGGTTTCACATAAGGCTACAATCCAAGGTGAATCCAAGGATGCCAAACCTGCCATGCACCCACACTGTGTAAAGACACGTTTCACCATCACAGTAATATCTCTCTAGTGGGATCAATAATTATCAAGTGTAGGTACAAAGTAGATAAAATAAAGGTAATAATGCAATGAACATGATATAGAGAAAAGATATCTAAAAATAGTCATAATCATGTTCCAACTAAGTAGAAGAGAGTACAACTGAGATACTAGAATAAATGTGAAATATCTCAATACATAGAGTCAAATGAAAACAATGCTAAAGCACTCAGCCTTCCTAAGTGAAATAAAACTCTAAAGTTCAAAAATAAACCATAACTACTGCGGAGCACAAATAAACTACTAATAATAAATAATGATTAAAGCTAAGCTAAAGCTCCATCAACTTGCGTCTCTCCGAACGCCTGACTCGCTGCCTAAAAAAAGGAGAAACAACGAGCATCAAAGCACTTGCTAGAATATCTCCACTTCCTCTAGGGGGAGGGGGTAGGTGTAGAAAAATACAAGTTAGTACATATAGATGTATAAATCATCTATCCTGAACTAAGAGGAATTAAGATTTAGAAATTCACAACACGAGAATTAGTACGTCGAGTGAAATAATCTAAATAAGGAAACCCTCATGTATATACTATGTCTCAAATTGTGAATCACTAAATCCCAACTCTAAATAAAATATTAAATAAAAGAACAAATTTATTAATAAACCTTATTTAATACAAGTCATGTCAAAATACCTCACACTGCCCTCGGGTACGTGGCGTACTCACAAAAATAAAATCTGGTAAAATTAAGCTCACATAGAATATGTCGTGTATGACAACCTCAGTCTTATACCCTACTCTCGGGTAAATAACATGGGAGCATGAATGCAAATCTGTATGATCCTCTAACAAAAAATAATGATGCTGAGTAAGACACTCACAATATCTTGTGGCATCACCTACCTTACTAAATCGCCCTGTGGAAATAGGCATGTCAACAATGATGTACATGGAGTGAAGTCTACTGCGGTTTCATTGTAGTATACCAACTAACGCATTCTGAGTGTATTCCCCCGCGGTCTCACTAAGGAGTGCCAACTAACCCACTCAAACAACCAAACTATCATGAAATGCAATATGCGTCACTCTCTATCATGACAAATGCAACGTATAGGGTACGTACCTCCAAACGCTTGTGCATGCTCAAATCAAATACGTGTGCTCTCATAAAATACGCACATGTATCAATGTGTGACTTGAACTCTGTGTTCATGATCAAAGCATGTGAGAAAAGCATAAAGTTCAAAAAAATGCCCAGACTAGTAGACCGATCATGTGCCATAGGTCGACTAAGGGCTTGCACAAAATGTGCACAGCAACATTGATTGATCGACTGGTGGTCCATGAGTGGTCGGTCGACCAGAGAAAACCAAAGTCCTGATTGATAACATCGGTCAACTGATCAGAGCAAATATCCAATTTTTTTTTAGAAAAAGTTGTATGTTTTCATATATTTATCAAAAATAAAAATTTCTTAATAAAGCTCATTTATAAAACTTAAATCAACGTATTTAGAGTTATTTCTACTGCATGAAAACACTAATAATCAACTTGAGGGAAAATACCAAACCCTAGCATGCTTCTATTTGTAAAATCATCAAGAAAACAACAATCTTGAACATAACTCATGTTAGATTACATTCAAATCTTAAACCCAAAACTAAAAATTTGTTTTATATCTTTTCAAATCAAAAGATTGAATCTTTATATCATATAGTTTGAAAAGAGCGATTTTTATACATAAACTAGGTTTTAGGAATCCAACAAAACCAAAATAAAATCAAAAGAAGTCAAATAAAAACGGGGATGGGATTGGAGGAGATGAAACTCGCCTCAACAAGTCATGCTGAACTTCCAAACACGCTTGAGAATGATCCTCCTTCACCAAAAGCCGCAGATCTCGCCCTCCTCTTGATTTTTGCTTGTCAAAGCTTTCAAAATTCACCAAAATAAGTTTTAGAGTTTTGAAGGGAGAGGGTGGCTTATTGTTCATGTAAAAAATCCAACAATAAGGGAACAATATTGGGTATATATACTTATGTACAAAAATGGGTTGAACTAAAACAAAACTGACTCGAAAACAGAACTCGAGTTCATGCACCCATCGATCGACTGATCACAAGGAATTGGTCGATCGGTCTGGGACCCTCGACTGACTGATAACTTTCCATCAGTTGACTGACCAACACAAGGGTTTCTGCCGACTGATACATCATATGTGCATGTTTACACTAGTATATTTACACTTATATGTATGTACTCGATCTCAAATCGATTACAATCATACTCATTTATCCCAGAATAGTATCAATAATATTAAAAATTATTTAATATTTTTTTCACAATATATTTAAATTTATAGGGTTTTACAAATGGTCAAGCCGAAGCTTTTAATAAGACCATCATTAAGCTTCTGAAGAAGTTAATCTATTTTGATATGTGAGATTGGGATGAGAAGATTAGATAGTGTCTATAGGCTTATCAAACAATGGTCCACACTCCCATGGGCTCTACATAGTTTTCACTAATATATGGGTTTGAAGCTGTGATAACACTAGAGACCTAGATTTCGTCATTGAGAACCGCTCTCGCTAAAAAGATGATGGTCGAAGAACATCATCAGAGGCATCTCTAAGAGTTAGAGGCGCTACATGAGTTGAGACTCCAAACTCAAAACAAAATTGAGATCTCCTAATCTTGGATCCCCAGAGCCTTTAACAAAAGAGTCTGAAAATGATCCTTAAAAGAAGGAGACCTAGTCTTAGCTATTCGTCAACCCATGGTTATGACACAAAAGACTAAACGTAAATTCTAATCCAAATAGAAAGACATGTTTATAGTCAAAAAAATATAGTCAAATGAGGCATAAATTAACCCAAATGGCAATAGGCTAATGGCGCCAATCAACGAGAAGTTCTTAATAAATATTGTAATGCCCCCCAAAGGTATGTAAAAATTAGGCAAGACCCCACTAAAATAAGAAGAGTCAACTAACTCAATTTTTACATACGCATTGTATATACACAAAAATACTGAAAGGCATAGTTAAAGTAGCGAAAATATATATACAACCCCCAAAATCGTAAGGTTGACAGCAGAGTCCACAAATACCAGAAGAGCAAAAAGTTAAAGGGAATAATAATACAATATGAAGTCTGATATTAATTACAAAAGATATTAGATACATGTTTAATAAGTCAAAAGTACTATAGAAGTAAATATGAATATCTCCTAGTATGAATACCATGGGAGCTAACCTTCTATGCCGGGGTCTGTGATCTCCTTACCCTTGTCAACTGTACGATTTGCGAAGGGATATAGAAACAATAGGCATGAGCTTAAGGCCCAATAGATAACCATAAAATCTTGAGTACAATATAAGGAAATAAATGGAAGGAATAAACATTGGCAATTGAAATTGAATGAATAGATCATAGCAATAAGCTACCAATGCTTATATCATGATCATTGACCAGAATGAAATAACAAATGTCAATATGAATAACCATGCTCTAATATTGAGGATTCTAAACTTCACCAATCATGGGATTTGTCAATCAACCATGGATACCTTTATACACCCACGAGTGAGAGTCCTCACATAAGGCATAGCCCCCATTAGGACTCATCATTATCATCCACTAGTGAAGATTACTTCATACAAAGCATAATCCATGAATATAAAGTAGCAACAACTAACAAATAAAAAATACTATCATTCTTAATAATGGAATCATTGAAGCAAGTTGAATGGCCACAATATAATAAATTCAAAGAATCAGTAATATAATACCAAAATAAATAACAACGAGATAACAATAGCTAAGTAATCAATAAATAACCCACTCATAAAGTGATTCAAATAGGAGTATTATGAAAGCGTTAAGATGTACAATTGAGCATCAAAAATCAACTCGTAGGAATTTTAAGAAACTAATCAATCAGGCTCTCAAAGAATTGAGAGGAAACAACGAAAGGTTACCTACTGTCTGTGTCAGGTTCCATTGTCCTGACAAACAAATTCAATAATCTTTCTCCTGTATACACATACACATATATTGATATGAGATTCTAGACAATTAGATTTTTTTGTTATTTTCTAGTTTATAATCTATATCATGGTATATGTTATGCTCAAGATAGTTACACTCAATATTTATATAATTCATAATCAAAATATAACCATAGATATGAGATAAATAACTGAACAAACTAGTTTCAAATTATTAAAGTTTCTTCACTCAAACACAGTCAGAAATTGAGACACATGCAAAACACTCTGAAGAGGACAAACTGCATATCCTATCCACGTACATTGAGTTAAATCACAGGATTAAACTAGTAAATGATCTCAGAATTGGATAATATTAGACTTAAATGAAGTATAAGGAAGTATAGTTTTGTAATATTTGATTAAATTGAAGTTATGACTAATATTCATGAAGATTTGGGTTCGAAAATGAACAGGTATCACAGAGCACTATCACACAGGTTCTAGTGTACATGAAATAGATTTGATTATAAATTAATGATAGCAAATGATAGAAAAAATGATCCAAACTAAATTCAAAATAAAGGTACATGAGTATAGTTTTAGGAATTGGAAAAATTTTATCCATTCAAAATATATATTAAGAGTTATGCTCCCTACAATGAACATATCTCACACAATCTATTTAAGAGACATGCATCTAATTCTACTAAGTATTCAAGATAGTAAACGACATCTAAATTAGACCAAACCAAGTTCAATAGAAAGATACATGAGTGTAGAATTTAAAATAGAAAATTTTATTTGAAAAGGACATTCACAGAGAAAGTTATGATTGATGTGGTTAAAGAAATGTACCTAAGGATTAATATTAGCCCTCCTCTTACTAGAAGTTCTCAGAGCCAAGCTCCTCCTTGCTTCTACTTCCACTAATTGAGAGAAGAAATGAGTTTTTTGTCAATAAAAACATTGGTTTTTTAGGGCTGAAGTGGCGAGCCTTGGGGAGAGGAAGAAGGGAAGAGGGGTTTGATAATTTTCTTTATTGAAATTGAAAATATGAGGGCGGGCGCCCCGCCGGAGTGCTATGTACCCTAACCTTTGTGGTTTAGAATCTTGGAATATTTCAATTTGTAGGGGATTTTGTGCAAAATCTCCCCCACTAGACATGGTTGACCAAGACTATTTAAATATGGAATTTTTGTTATTTTAAATAGCTCTTTTTCATTATAGACTAGCTTTAATTAAGGTCCAATTCACGAGTAATTAGGGTTTCATGCTAATGGTCATCATGGACACTATAGCTTGATAAATTGCCTTAATCAAAGCATGGATAGATAAAAATTGTCACACTAGTAGGAATAAAGCTAGATTCAAAGTTGATGCTGATAATACTATTCGATTATCATGAAACAATAATACTACATCCAATCGAATATTATTGTTAGCATCAACCTTGAATCTAAGTTTGTAATTTGTGATCTTGATAGCATGAGTCTAAAAACTACAAGTGTGAGAATTGTTTATCTATCCATACATTTGTGTTTAGCTATGGTGTCCACAATAACCATTAGCATGAAACCCTAATTACCCATGGTTAAGACCATAATTACATCTAGTCTAAATGACAAAGAGCTTTTTAAGATAATATAACCATTAGCATGAAACCCAAATTACCCATGGTTAAGACCATAATTAAATCTAGTCTAAATGACAAAGAGCTTTATAAGATAATAAAGATACCACATTTAAATAGTTTTGGTCTGCCCTATTTGGTGGGAGAAATTTTCACAAATGCCCCCATAAATTGCCGTACTAAACTCAAAAGAATAAATTCATCTTAAAATGTGCATACAGAAACAAATTAGCTCTAACGCATGCTAAAGATCAAATGTTTAACTCTAAAGAATATAAAGAATGGATGTGTTAGAGAAATATATCTAAGGATTGCTATTGGCCCTCATCTTCCTAGAAATTCTTGAAACTTAGCCCCTCCTTACCTCTACTTCTTCCAATTGAGAGAATAAATGAGGGGGTTTTTTTTGTTAAGGAAAAATATGTTTTTGGCAGCTTAAGAGGCCAGCCAAGGGGTTTCACAATTTCCTTTGTTAAGGAAAAAAATATTTTTGTTAAGGAAAAAATATGTTTTTGTTAAGAAAAGGGGTTTCACAATTTCCTTTGTTGAAGTTGAAAATGAGAGAGAGAGAGAGAGAGAGAGAGAGAGAGAGAGAGAGAGAGAGAG